>JAHWGI010001436.1:729552-997461 GCA_029379305.1 Frankliniella fusca
CGGGAACCGCTCCAATACCATTTCAAACAAGACGGGACTTCCCCCAGGCGCAATCATCTTCCGATTCAAGTAAGGTTTCTCCTTTCTTCAACTCTCAGCGGAGTGTGAAATTCAGGCGTGGGATTTCCATTGACTATCAAGTTGAAAGGTTTTATTCCCCCCCCCCCCCTTTACTTTCCAGGGTGTCAGGGTGTGCGCATGGGTAATCCTTGCATGTCCAATAGCCGATGTGGTGGGTTGTTTGCATGTGCATCGCGCCTCGTTGATTTGATTCGTGCGCACGTGTGTCGCGTTCAGTCGCTGTTACGCTTATCTCTCTCCCCCCACCCGTCCCGCCCTCCTCCCACCTCCCCCTCCCCCGTCCTTTCCCCCAACCAGTTTGATGTCGTCTTCCTCCCCTTCCTCCCAACCTTCATCTGCCTTGCCTCCATCTACGTTCTCCCACTCCTTCGGACTGTGTTTATTCGTTGCCTTCCTCCTTCCTCCTCCTCCTCTGGGTCCAAAATTCAATTAGGTTCCGTCGCTGTCGCTGTTGCGGGGTGGCAGGTAAACAAGCCAAGTCAGCATTCCTCGGATATCTTTAGTTAAACTGCTGGTTTCGTCTTGTGGGTGTTTAATGTGCGTGTTTTGTGTTGTCAGCTGGTCCACGGTACAGCTGAGCAGCTGAGCAGTGTCAAAAAATCAACTGGTTGGCGTGAAGTTCATCGGGTAGGCACGAACTCCCACTTGTTACGTGCTGTCGCGCTGGGACATTGTACGGCAGATACGGTAAAGCGTTATCGGAGAGGGTTTGTCTTGCCTCAGTTAGGATTAGTCTTTTCAGTTTAGAGGTGCAGAGCGTATGACCGTTGTTGTATTTTCCACATCAAGAAGGTTGCCATAACTAGCTGCTTTGCTCATCATGGATGATGTGAATGTTCTCCGTGGAGAGCCTCTGCCTCCTGTTCCACAAATTTCTCTCGGACAGTATTTACTTAGTAATTTGCAGCAGAAGGGTGATGAAGTAGCGCAGGTAACATTTAACTGAAGGCCACACTTTGAGCTTCTGCAACTGATACTTGAATGAAGTCTAAAAACAGCATATCCGTTGCTTTTCTTAGATTGATGTTGTCACTGGAGAAACTCAAACATTTCAACAAATCTTAACAAAGAGTAATCGTGCAGCGCATTACCTGTATGGACTAGGAATTCGCCCTGGCGATGTTGTTGGAATCTCTAGCGAGAACAATCTTGATTTCTTCATTCCAGTCCTTGCAGCATTTTACAATGGTGCAGCATGTGCTCCATTCAATCCAGCATATACTGAAGGTGACTGATAGTAATATATGCAATATCATTGATGGTTAGATTGATTTTATCCTTGTTTTTATATTATTTATCCCCAGGAGAGTTGGAGCACTCTATGAATATATCAAGACCACGTATAGTCTTTGCGAGTTCTCTTACTATCAGCAGAGTGATTAAAGCTGCTGAAAATATTGACAGTATCAGAGACATAGTCTTAATTGGCCGCACTAACCCTGGGCCTTTACCTTACAACATCAGACGGTTGTCAGATTTTATCAACTCTCCCCAGTGTTCCAGCTCCACATTTATACCAGCACAAGTAAATCATGAAAGGGATGTATGCCTTATTCTCTGCTCTAGTGGGACAACAGGACTTCCAAAAGGAGTGGAGCTCACCCACAGAAACTTCATTACTTTTATCCAAGTTTGTATGTGAGTACTAGATCCATTACCAGTCATATTCAGACTGGATTATTTGACAGTCTTTTCAATCAACTGACCCCCCTCCCCCTTCCTTTTCCTTCCCTCATTTTTTATTCTTTTTGCTAGGCTTGGAGCATTACCCCAGCATGACGATAATGGACCTGAAAATTTACTGGGCTTATTACCATTTTATCATGGGTATGGATTTGCCCTCCTCTCACTTGCAATAGTTCGAGGTGACAAAGTTGTTGTTTTTCCTCGTTTTGAAGAGGAGCTCTTTTTGAGGGCAGTGCAGGACTTTAAGGTTGATTTCTCATTGAACTAATTTCTTTTGGTTGCTGTTTATCATTGAAAGCATGGCGTGTTCTCTATTGTGTGTACAGAATGCTTTAGTTACTGTTTCTTTAACTTCTTACTCAGATTTCAACATTATATGTTGTACCTCCTCTCATGGTCTTCTTAGCAAAACATCCTATCGTTGACAAGTATAATTTATCACAAGTTAAAACAATTATTTGTGGTGCTGCCCCTCTGAACAAAGACACTCAGGATGCTGTGTCAATGCGAATTGGTGTTAAAGACATTCGTCAAGGATATGGTATGACAGAAACAAGTATATTGGCGACTGCTGCTCAGAATTATCCTGTTAAGTTGGGTTCTTCTGGGCGAGTTGTTCAGGGTTTTATGGCCAAGGTATTTGTCTATCTAAATCTTCTGTTCATTTTATTGACCTAGCCTTAACTATTATTGGATCCTCCTTCAGATTGTGGATGTGGAAACAGGGAAATCCCTCCCTCGGAACAAAGAGGGAGAAATTTGCTTTAAAGGACCTATGATAATGAAAGGATACCGAAATAATAAGGAGGCAACTGTTCTGACAATTGATAAAGATGGGTGGTTACATACTGGTGACATTGGGTATTTTGATAATGATGGAGATATATTTGTTGTGGATAGAATAAAAGAATTGATAAAATATAAAGGCTTTCAGGTAAGATTCATCTAGGTTTCGCATTTCATAAATATGACTTAATCTTGGGATGTAATTTAGTGCTTTCGTACTTATAGGTTGCTCCAGCAGAATTGGAGGCTGTGTTATATACCAACAAAGCAGTTCGAGATGCATGTGTCGTGGGCAAGCCGGATGAAATATCTGGAGAAATTCCTGTTGCTTTTGTTGTATTACAGCCTAACATGAAAGTGACAGAAAAGGAATTGGTTGATTATGTCAATGGCAAGTTTTTAGCATTTAAACCAATACTTAGAGTAACCACTCATCTGAGTCTATAGCAATTATTCTGTTGTTCTTTTCTAGCACGAGTTTCTGCACAAAAGAAACTCAGAGGCGGTGTGCGCTTTGTGCCAGAAATCCCTCGCAACCCCAGTGGTAAACTACTCCGCAGAGTTCTACGATCCAAATTATGAGGTTGCTGCTTATATCCCCTATAGGCTTATCAGACTGACATCTGTGAGTTATGTGTCATTGTTTTTTTCTCAACATATGAGGCTACTATATTAAAATTTTAAAAGTGTATGTTAGTTAAATGATTAAAGTTCCATTTTTCAAAATCAAAATTTTGTGTTTATGGGATAAGAGGATCACTATGATTGCACACATCAAAGTACCAATCAGGTAATTTTTTTTTTTTTTTTTAAAGACCAAGAAAACAACAAAGGACACTACTTCAAACATGAACTCTAGGCTCTATGTATGCTCTTGGCTTCAGGTACTTGGCTGCTTTCAGATCAAAAGGCTAATAAACCAACAGAAATATTTAACAAATCGAGAGAGAATAAAAGCCCCTAAACCAGGAATGAATATGGAATAACAAATATGGAAATACGTGTTCTATATATAAAAAATATTTTGTGGGATGATTAACACTAACTATTTTAGTGACTCGCGAACATTCTCAGGGATGTTCCGAATGTACCACTCATGGTCCTCTCCTTTTGCAGTAGCAAGTACTCCACCCTTATTTGCATGATAAGTATTGTGATCATAAGCATATTGATTTCCACGCATATCTGTCAGGCGACCACCCATTGCTTCTAATACTGCTTCAGGAGCACAAGTATCCCATCTTTTGCATCCATCACGAGCAAAAACATAAGCATGAGCTTTACCTTCCATTAAAAGCAAGACCTGTCAAGACAAAGCTCAAGTTATAAGACCAACACAGTAAACAGAAAGAAATCATGTCTAAACCACAAATTAATACCTTATGGCCAGCACCACCAACACACAATACTTTGTCAGCTTTAAGGGCTTCGATTGCTTGTTCAGCTAAGGCATTAGAATGAGACCTGGTAGTTGCAATAATTCTTTGGTTTGCTGGTGGAATGCTGGGAGTAAAACCACCAACTCCAATCCCTTTAATACCCCAAAGGGTGCGTCCCAGAGACTCAGCACCTGATGTATATCCATAATATGGTTGATGAATAATGCCTCCTACCGCTTGACTTCCAACTGCTATGCCAACAAGTACTGTGACATGCTCCAGAAGACCTGTACAAACATTTCTCTAGTTACAAATGATACTTCAAGTACAAACTACAAAGATAAAGAGTACAGCAGAAGAACCTTGTGTATACTCTGACGTGCCATCAAGTGGATCAACCCAGACAACCACCTAAAAAATCAGCAGGAAGAAGATAAGTTGGTTGTTCCGGATAATTCAATATAATTTTGGTCAGTACTTGCCTCTTTATCTGTTACAGATTGAAGCTCCTTTGGACAGTTTAGTTGCAAAACATTTGGGTCACTTTCAGTCACTAGCCAGTCAGATGGAACTTCACAGTTACTTGAGCCCTCTTCTCCAATGATAGTTATATTCGGAAACTGACGTAAAAGAGATGCGATGATGCAGCGCTGGGCGGACCGATCTGCCTCTGTTTGAAGATCATTTTTGCCCTAAGGAAAAAAAACATTTTTTTAAAGTTGTTAAGTTGGACGTTGTTTAGCTTAAAAATTTTGAACTTTTTACCTTATCAACGATACCAAGTTCTCCTTGACTCCATACATCTCGTATGATTTTTCCTGCTCTATTGGCGGC
The DNA here is from genome assembly GCA_029379305.1 of Frankliniella fusca. Taxonomy (NCBI): domain Eukaryota; kingdom Metazoa; phylum Arthropoda; class Insecta; order Thysanoptera; family Thripidae; genus Frankliniella; species Frankliniella fusca. The sequence goes on from JAHWGI010001436.1 coordinate 734,319, forward strand.
ATTAATGGAGAAAGCAACAAGTCGAAGGATGAGAGGTGGGCTCTGAGCCATCATGAGAAATTCTGAAAAACATGTAAAAAAATAATGGCCTGGTAACGGTCTTTGATTGAGGACATGACAAAGCTTTTTAAAAAAATTAGTTTTTTGTGTGTTTTTTTTTTTAAAGAGACAGGCTCTATTGATCAAAAACCAAGTTTGACAAGCCTCTATGAGGCATGTTAGGCATTACAGCATGCAATAAGAAAAATATGTCACTCACATACCGAAGGAAGAGTCAGAATTACGGAGTATTTCGGTTTGTTATCCGTTTTTGCTGTTGTTGCTTTTGAAATTCGTCTGTCAGTGTCTACACTGGTCTACACGACGACACTTCACTCAGACGACAGGGGAAAGAGACGGAAGGAAAGGGGGAAGGTGGGAAGGGTTGAGGGGCTGTGTAGAAAAGTGTTTTTGTTTCTATATCTGATCGAGGTATCGACGCAGGCTGGCAAACATTTGTATTCTTTTACGGACGTAAAATTTGATTGGTTTGATTACAGACATTCTTAAATAAGTTTATATTTATTCAATATACATAGAAAAATAAACTTTGTATGGCTATAAAAATTTTCTTTGCGTCCCTTCGTACTCTAACTAAATTATTGTTTTATAAAAGTTGCTCTTTCTTTGGATCTCTTTTGTTGATGTTGATGGAGATGGCAAATACAGGCAAAGCACGACGAATGCAGAAGCTCTTTATCGTGTATTTTTGTTTCTGTGACAAAAAATACATTTGTTAGTTCTGCTTTAGCAGTAAATTGACAAAATATTGCGTGCGTTTTCACAGACATTTTCCTACCCAGTGTACTTACAGTGGTAGGCGACGAACGAAGGAAAAATGTGGTCCTTCTTTTCGAGGGATCCGTCTAAAGACTTCAATTATGAAATCGGGGAACCTGTCCCTGGTCTTGGAGATAAAAGTATCTGGAAACTGCACCGAGCCAAAAAGAAGGTAGATGAAGAACTGAAAAATTCAGGAGAAAATGTTTCTTTGCAGATATTTGCTCTACTCAGACTACTCAAAACAAGCAATTCTGTTGTATCCAATGAAGTCCGAGATGGTTGTGAAGAAAAAGCAATCTTACGTCTTCTTTTAAGTTTTTAATATATCTGTTACATTTTTCAGGGCACTGAAGAAGAGGTTTCTGTTTTTATGTTCGATATTAAAAATAGTAGTGAGACTCAACTTGATGTGGCTCGTTCTTCTGTAAAACGATTGAAAACTTTACGCCATCCTAGTATTTTGACGTACCTAGACAGTTTAGAGGTAAGAGTTCTCAATTTTCTGGTGTAAATAATGAAAGGAAAATCGTTAACTTCTACATTACATATAACATTCTGTTTCAGACCGACAAGATGATTTTCATGGCCACTGAATTTGTAATACCACTTCAAACACGACTAGAAAAACTTTCACAGGTCGAAACTAAAGAAAGGCAGTTAGCTGAACAACAACGTGACTTATATTTAGCTTGGGGAATATTTCAAATCACAGTAAGTTCCTGAGATTTATTTTGTTGGTATTTTGCAAAATGTATACTTCTTTACAACATAATTTTGTTTCCTTTTACCTGTTGATTTTGTGTCGCAACTTGAAAAAGCTTAAAATGCATTTGTTTTTCCTCATCTCATATTTAGAGAGCCCTAAGTTTTTTGAACAATGATGGAAATTTACGCCACAACAATGTCTGTATGTGGTCAGTGTTTGTGAATTCTGCAGGAGAGTGGAAACTAGGGGGAGTTGAATATGTTGCTGGAACTGATGATGGCATTGGTTTGCCCATTAAAATTTTACCAGCTTTAGATAAATATGACCCCCCGGAAAAGGCTGATCCAGGCCGTCAGAGACTTATAACTAAATGGTGAGGGAATCATAAGCCTGCATGAGCATATGATTCAAATTCTATCTAATTTAATTTTGTATTTTTGTATTTTTGTATTTTTTTTATTTTCAGCTCTACTGATATGTGGGGGCTTGGGTGCTTAATATGGGAAGTGTTTAATGGTCCTCTTCCAGTTCAGTCTAGTCTCCAAAAAATTGAAAAGGTTGATTTTTTTGGTATAATTAAATTTTAATCACATTTACATGCGCTCTATATCTTTACAATTTATTTTGATATTTTTTTTTTACCTTAGGTACCAAACCAACTAAATGGAGTTTATTGTGAATTAGTTGGAGCAAATCCTGGATCTCGTCCCAACCCAGCTGATATTATCACCAGGTGCCGGAAGACCAATGGATATTTTAAAAATGACTTGGTGGATACTCTTTTGTTCCTAGAAGAAATACAAATCAAAGACAAAGGGGAAAAGAATAAATTTTTTGCTGCCTTAACCCCTCTGTTGGATAATTTTCCAAAAGATGTCTGTGTCAACAAAATACTTCCCCATTTAATTAATGCATTTGTTTATGGAGATGCTGGATCTTCAATTCTTGCTCCAATGTTTAAGGTGTGTTTTCAAAACTTCTGTACTTTTAAAAATATCATTTCCTTTTTTAATTTTTTTTATTTGTCTTTTTCACTGGAGCCTGCAATATCTAATAATAATTTCTTTGCAATGCAGCTAGGTGGACTTCTTGAAGAGGCTGAATATCAAAAGCAGATTGTACCTTGTGTCGTAAAACTTTTTGCTTCTAATGACAGAGCAACAAGAGTTCGTCTTCTTCAACAACTAGAATTGTTCATTGGTACGTGTGGATAGACTGTAATAGACATGTTCAAACATATCTCAGCATTGGAGTTTATGCAAGACTTTTTGTGTGTTTGTAGGACATCTTCAGGCGTCAACAGTTAATGATCAAATATTCCCTCAAATAGCTCATGGTTTTATGGATACTAATCCAACTATTAGAGAACAAACTGTCAAGGTGAGGTCTTCTCTGCACGCAGTTTAATTTTGTGTTTTTGTTTTCTATGTACCTGCAGTAGATTTTAATGTAATTGCTTTACTTATGTTTTACTTTTTATTAACTCTTTATTGGTAGTCAATTATTCATCTGGCTCCAAAACTGAATTATAACAACTTGAATGTGGAAGTATTACGCCACTTTGCACGCCTCCAAGCAAGAGATGAGCAGGTCGGTATTGACACCTACAACACAAGTAACAGATTTTGAAGTGTACATCTCAACTGCAGTTCTTTTGTACTAAACGACAATGATTGATCAGGCTGGGATCCGTACAAATACTACTGTGTGTTTGGGAAAGATTGCGCAACATCTGCACCCTCAAATCAGGCAAAGAGTTCTTGTATCAGCATTTCTTCGCGCAATGCGTGATACATTCCCACCAACAAGACAGGCTGGTATGTTTCCAGTTTACTTACCTTATGCTGTCTCAGTTGTTGTATAATGCAATTTATTTTGATATACCCTGTTTTAATATTTTTCAGGGATCCTGGCATTGGCAGCTACCCAACAATATTTTTTGTTATCTGAAGTAGCAAATCGGATCTTGCCTGCGTTATGTCCTCTTGCTCTGGATCCAGATAAATCTGTACGAGATGCACTCTTTAGAACTGTAAAAGGTTTCCTTGGTAAACTAGAAAAAGTTTCTGAGGACCCAACTTTACGTGAATCAATGGGTAAAAAATTAAATGCTTGCTAAAATAACCAGCCTCGGCTTGGTGTTGGAGATTTATTTAATGTGACTTTTATTGTACTCTAGAGGCTGATGTCCACACCTCCACACCAAGTTTATCTAATGCTGCAGCTACTTGGGCAGGTTGGGCAGTTACTGCTGTCACTGCAAAATTCTATCGGAGCCAGTCAGATACTGCCAAGTCCTCCGTTGTTCATTCACATAGCAAAATGCTTAGTAAACCAGGCTCCCTGGGTAAGTATCTTTAAGTTCAAGTGTACATCATTCTTTGCATTCTTCAATAGAAGGAATAAAAGAATTCAAATACAACTTTTTTTCATAGAACAACCATCTAGCAGTAGTATTTCAACAACTACATCTAGTGTTACAAGCATGACGTCCCTGGAACAAGAGCAGGAGTTTAGTAGGGGATCGGTTTCTGATTATGATGAAACATGGGATACTGAAAACTGGGGTGATATGGATGTAAGTATCTATACATATTTTTCAGGCCAGAAGGTATTCAGTTAGGTTTTCCATTTTATGCTCAGCATTGATTTTGCTATTTTGGCTTTCAAATAGACATTAGCCGCACAGAGCTCAACTGACCAACCGCGTAGTCCAGGACCTGGGACTCCTGGTGCTTCAGGAACCAGTCTCAGCACACGATCTAATGATGGATGGGATACAGAAGAGTGGGGTAGCTTGGATGAGGCTCCTGTTAGTATCTGAAAATTATTTTCTCTGTGTAAGTGGGAGTATGCCTGGATCAGATCAATGTCTTCTAACTAAACCTGTGTTTTTCTGTAATATTTTGAAGGAACTGAATAGTCCTGAAGTTGCTGAAGCTTGGGGAGCATCTGATTTTCCACCTGCTGATGACTTACCCCGCTCTGCTAGCATGTACAACTGGGGAGAATCCAATAAGGAGAAGGATGACCTCTCTATTGGATCAAATAAAGGACTGGTAGAAATTTCAGTTTTATTGAAAAATAATATGTATTAGAAACGTTTTTCTGTTTTTCTGGTTTTTATTTTTGTTTGTTTGTTATGTAGATGGAGGCTAAGAGTCCAGGGAGCCGAAGTGGGGGTAGCACTGGTGGAGGAAGTGGAAGTGGGGGCGGTGGGTGGGAGGATACTGAGTGGGAACCAATGGAACCAGGGGCCCAGGCTCAAGGTATGAATTGTCGCTGCTATTGTGTGCATTTGCATTACTAGTTCCAACTGAATCAATAAGGCAAGCTGTTAAAATTTTTCAGCTTCGAGACATGATGAAGCTCGGCGAAGAAGAGAGGAAAAGAAATTGCAGAGACAGAAAGAATTGGAATTGCGAAGAGCAAGCCGTACTTCAAGTGGTCCTATGAAATTGGGTGCCAAGAAGATGTGATTTCTTCCTAAATTGCATTCTTTCTATGACATCCATTTCAGCCAATGAGAAGAAAACCAAAGCTTTTTGTTTGATTGTGGGGCTAGCAGTAAAGGCCCACTGTTAATGGCTGTGTAAGGTGAAGGATATGTAAAATCCCATAAATGAATCACTTGAATCGCTTTGAATAATTTTTGAATGCTGAAATTCCTATCCATGTTCGACTAAATTTTGTTATGATGTTGGAAAACTGATCCACCATCAAAGCTTTCCATTTGTCTAAAATTTTGGGAGTATTTTCGAACTTGTTATCTCCAATTAATGAGCACAATAATCACCTCAGTCCTTTTGAAAAACAGAGGCTTAAGTGAGCCTTTTTTTTTACCAGTTGTCTATCTATCTATCTATCTTTTGCAATATATCAGTTAAAATAATTAACTCTCTGACTTGAAGGTTCATAGTTTACAGTCCCTTTATGCATTGTGATTGTGGTAGATTTTTGGTTTTGAGTTTCTACTTTTTGTCATATCATAATGTTATGGTTTTGTTTAACTTCCATTAATGGCTCTATAAAATATTGTAGTGCAACATTCCCAGGATTTTCATTAGAACTATATTAATTGTTTCCCCACCCTGTTAGTTTGTGTTTTAGAAATTACTGTTTTAATTTGCTGCGGGATTCTTTAAACAGTCTATTTTATTTGTTATTGAATTGCTTAGAAAATTGTTTTGTTTGTCAGTCAATCTTCAGTCTGAAAAGTATGTGCACAGTTTCTTGTTCTTATTTTTATTTACCGTAGTGTGAAATTGCATTTCTCTTTAGAAGGCTTTACTACTTTCAGAAATCAATTTTCTTTTTTCTACTGAATTCTCTTTTGATTTAATCATTATGGATCTAAGGCTTTACTACTTTCAGAAGTCATTTTTTTCTTCTTCTGAATTCTTCTTTGCATTAATTGTTATGGATCTAATAACCATAAGTGATTTGTAATGAGTTTCATTTTAAAAGTCATATTGATATTCTTTATCTATGACTATGCTAAATCATGGTCAATAGGGTTTAGTATTTTAACATATACTATGTGGTTCTTCTATTACTAAGTATACTTTTCTACTTTTTGTATATAAGATGATCATATTTCATTTGAATCAAATGATGAAGTAGTTGATTTGTTATTTTTTTGAGCCTAAGGTGTCGGTCATCATGGCCTGTTATATCATTTGTTTTCCAAGTGCATTGCTTTCATATGATAAAAACAATTATTGTTTTTATTTTAGAAATGAAATGCATGTTTTTGGGTCTTCATATGAAATTTGAATATCTGATGAATGTAGTACTACTCATATGAGTATGCATTCGTGTGCATAATGGTCTGAGTTCACCATAGCATTGGTCAAAGTATAAAGAATTAGAGGTGTCTTGTTATCTTCAACTTTTATTAAATTGTTGTGTGTATGGCTGTGAGTATGTCCATGTGAATGTGATATTGATTGCATGACTAGAATCCACCATATTTGCCGCATTTGCTATGAGGCACTTGGTCATTTACTGCCCATGCCAATTGTCTCAGCCACTTTCTCTGAAATTGAATTGGGTTTTCCTAGCTGTGACATTTTAAGGTTTTCTTATTCACTTTATTTTTTCCCTTTTTTTTTGTATGGGGCTTTGCACGTGCACATATTGTTTTAAGAATAGGAGCTCATTAAAGGTTCATTAACTCTGTAGTGTACTAACAGTACTGGTTTCAGGTGCCATATTATCAGAACTAGTGTAGTGCAAATATGAAGTGGTTTCTAATTCAAAAGTTTCCCTATGAGCGCTGCTTTGAATGTTCTTACAGCAGTCCTTTTGTTTGTTTAAGAGTATATTAGTTCTTATTTCATTCAATTCCATTTATGTCATGGCTGGAAATATGGTTTTAAGAGATAATACTTTTTTTGTTAAATACTTGGCAGGAAAATGAAGCTAGAGTATTGATACATATTTACCTTAGCTAATCTGTAAGTCTCAAGTTTTGTCACTATTTGCTGGTCAAAAATTCCTTGATATCTATTGGTTTGATTAAATTGTCCAGAAGAAAAAAAGATATTATAGATGAAGTAAAGAGAAACACCAATAATTGTTCGTAATATGTCGTGGACACCGTCTTCCTCAACCTTCGGGACTTCCCCGCACGCAGTCACAGTCAGTCTCCGCGCCGCCGTGCGGGGCCGGGGCCGGGGCCGGGGCCGGGGGCGGGCCCGAGCCGCCCCGCACGCCCTCCAGCTCGCTCCAGCTCCACCATCACGCTCCAGCATCACCGCTCAGGCTAACGTAAGTTCATGATGGCGTGACCTGGAGAGGAGGGGAGCCGGAGCCGCCGTGCCTCCTGCGGGGGTGGCTGGCTGGCTGGCTGGTTCCGCCCGGAGCTGCGGGGCGCGGCGCGCCGCGTGCGGTCCGCTCCCGTCCCGGCCAGCCGTGGTGGACCAGCTGGAGGCTATCATGTAGGTTAGGTCTGAGTTGGTGGAGGCTCCCGGTCCGTTCTCGGTCCGGGTGGTGGTGGTGGAGGAGGTGGTGCGGACCGGGACCGGGGGAGGGTGGTGTGGCGGTGGAGAAGGGTAGGATGAGTGCGACCCCGTGCGCCCCGTGCGGGGGGCGGGGGCCACGGGGGCGGCGGAAGCGCGGGAGGAGGGGGAGGGGGAGGGGCGTGCGCACAGCCGAGCCGAGGCACAGCGGCACAGCCCCATTGAGCCGAGCGTGGGGCCGGGCGGCCGGGCCAGGCCCGCTGGCAGGGCGGGGCGGGGCGGGGTGGGGCGTGGGGCGGGACCCGGGGGGCCGGTGGGGCGGGGCGGGGCGGGGCGATCAATACGGACAGACCTCATGACGTCAGCGTGGCTCCACTCGCCATTGGTTTAGATTTAACGCATCCCCTTATTTATTAACGGCCATGAATGAGCGATGGCTGGGCGGGGTGGAGGTGCCTGGCGTGGCGAGGCAAGGCGTCTTATGGCGCGGCCGGGCCGGGCCGGGCCGCGGGTGCCACCGTGGAGGGGAGGCCGGGGCCGGGGGAGAGGGTCATGCACAGCAATGCCGAACCCAACCGGACCGGACCGCGTACATCCACGCGGGTCGTCTCCACATTTTCTTTGGCCGCGTGTCTGAGGGGCCGAGCCTTGAGGGCGTTTTGCGGACCCAGGGAAGGGAACGGCCTCTCATCGGGCAGCGCTGGAAGCACCAGCCGCTCTGGGACAAGAAGGACGTCTTGCTTCGGGGCGTGGAGGAGCCTTGCTGCCTGTCTGGCGGAGCCGACTGCGGATGCGGCCCCATTGGGCGCCGCGCGGCCTCGCCTGGCCTCGCCTGGCCTCGCCTGGCCTCTCCTGGCCTCGCCTCAGCCGCAGGTCCAGGTGGAGGCTCTGAGCCGGGGCGAGGCGAGGTCTGAGCCGTGACGGGGCGGGGCGGGGTGGGGCGGGGCGGGGCGCGTCCTACACCCGGGGCGCGGCTGGCTGGGAATACCTCGAGTGTGTGGGTGTCAACGGGTTACCGTCGGTCAGGATGGAGCCATGTAGGGACACCGGACGGCCAGGATGGCGTCGAGCGGATTGTGCGGGGAGGCAGAGAGAGAATCTCTGCCCCTCTCACAACTACATGCGCGCGTACATACGTCCTTACTCATACACACCGACACACACTCATACACGTACACGGGAGGGAGAGGGATGGAAGGGAGGGGCGGGCGATGCGGTAATGTTGCGGGAGTGCCTTGCCTGACCCACCCCCTGCCCTGCCCCGCCCCGCCCCGCCCCGCGCGCCCCTCCGCCCGCTGCCCCCTCGCCCCTGGCGCCGCCCCTGCCGCGCCCCGCCCCGCCCGCTCCGCACCGTGCCGTTCCGCGACGCCGTGCTGCGCCGCGCGGGCGGAGGGGTGGGGGTGGGCCGCGAGAGGGGCTGGGGGGCGGCCTGCTAGGGCGGCAGGGCAGGGCCGGGCAGGGCGGGCCAGGCCCGGGCCCCGTAGTGCTAGTGAAGAGACAGACGGTGGAGAGGGAGGTCCGCGCGCCGCGCCGCGCCGTGCCGAAGCGAGCCGACCCGGACCCGCGCCGTCGGGTCCTCGCCTGCGCCTGGCCACGCTAGAGCTACGCCTGGCCGCGCCTGGCCACGCCTGGCCAGCCTACCCCTCCCAGGGCCCGCCCCGCCGGCCAAGGGCCTGCCCTGGACGGCGTCCGGAGCGTGAGCGTGTCCGCCGCGAGTCTGTGCGAGCGAGAGAGTGCGGCGAGTGGAGCGCGGGGCCGCGGGGCGTGCGGGGGCCCAGGCCCGGCCCAGAGCGTGACCCCGTGTGGTGCTATGTGATGCGAGTCCCCGCCAGGCCCAGCAGGCCCGCCAGGCCCGAGGGCTCCGGGCTCCACCAGGCCGAGGCCGAGGCTGCCGAGGCCCGGGCCGAGCGGTGTGGCCATGAGGAGGGCGAGGCCGTGTCGGTGGCCGAGGTTTGCCCCGTTTGTACCGGCCGTGTGCGGCCCACTAGGCCCGCAATGCCGTAGCCCGCCGGCCCGCGTGAGGGCTGGGGCTGTGGCCGGGGCCCGCGGGGCCGCGTCCGGGGCCGTGTCCGTGGCCGTGTCCGGGGCCGGGGCCAGGGCCGGGGCCGGGGCTAGTGCTGGGGCCTCACAGTCCGGACAGCATGGCCGCCATGCCCGACCTGTCGCACCTCACGCCCGAGGAGCGGCAGATCATCGAGTCCGTCATGATGCGCCAGAAGAGGGAGGAGGAGCACGAGAACGAGATCATGAGGTGAGTCGCGTCATCGGCCACCTCGCCTCACCGCGTCCACGGCGGTAAACAAACGGGGGTGGGGGTGGACCTCCCCTCCCGGCCCGGGCCGGCCCGGCCCCGCCGTGCGACCGGTGTGCCCTCCTGGCCGATAGGGGTCGCCCCTGCCCCCTTGCCCCTACCCCCCTCACTCGCCTACCCCCCCTCCCCCCCTCCCGCTCCTACCCCGTCCTCTTCACCCTGACGCCCCCGCCCTTTCCCGTTTCCTGCAGAAAGGGCATCCGAGCAAGGCGGTTCGCCTTACCCGCCAGGGCGTAGCGGCCAGGTTTCTGAATGAGAGGACGGCTCGCTGTTGTAGCGTTGTTGTTGTTCTTTCTTTATTGTTGGTATTGTTGTTGTTGTTATCATAGGTGCAAAAAGACACACACGGATGAGATGCTGTGGATTTTGAAGACAGTCTGCCTCTCATTCTCTCATGGCCAGAAGGATGTTTTAGGTTTTATATTTATAATCTTGCATATTACTTTATTTTTCGTTTGATCATTTTTAATAAATTTCGGACATAACAGTATGAGAAAACATGGAAAACCGTTCATCTAAGTATTGTTGTCATAAAATTATTTTGTTTGGTAGCATTAATTAATTTCCCATACTCCTAAACCAACAGTCGACTTAGTACACTGTTCGTAATGTGTACTTCAAAGCACGCATTAGTAAATGCATGCCTGCCTTGGTATACACTAGGAAGTGCGTGCCTGTTATTGCATAATGCTATGGTAAATGGTAAGTACACACTTCCAACTGCATACCATGGCAACCGTTCATTTCCTAATGCGTGCTTTGAAGTTCACGTTAGGAACAGTGTTTTAAGTTGACCGTTGGGTTTGTTGTGCACCTGACGGAAAAGTATTTATCAAAAGTGTTTAACATTTCATGATAGTTATTGTCGAATGCCCCCCAGTGTCGGCTGAGCACAATGTTTATACACTCTCTGAGTTGTCAACTCATTAAAAACAGCAGCTTTCGCTTAAAGTCTTAAAGGATCTTTTCTGACATCTGATTCTATGACTTTAAATGCGGTATGGACTGATTTGTTCAGACGATGCTAGAATTGCACACTGCAAATTCAAGTGTGTACTAAAGTACACACATGTAGCTGCGTGCTTGCAGGCACACACTTACAGGTGTGTGCTTGTCAAGTCGTCTGCTAGCAACAGTCAGCCTGCTAAAGCACACACGTACGAGGCACACACTGACAAGTGTGTGCTTTTCAGGTTGACTGTTGCTAGCCACACCTGTAAGTGTGTGCTTGCAAGCACGCATACCTACATGTGTTTACTTAGTACGCACTTGAATTTGCAGTGAAGGTTGCATACCGGGGCGCGATGAGTTGGTTCCGTGAACACTATACCATCGTTCCCTTGGTAATATTTGGGTCTGGGACAGTCTGCTACAGTTGTTGCATGTAGGAGCGGGACGCTGGAAGCGTGCTCGCCACGTGGATAGGATGCCCTTGGACCACGTGGCCGCACGTGGCGAACAGGACGGAGGTGGAGGGCCGCAGGGCCGCCCGCGCCCTCCCGAACGCGTAGCTATTCGATCCGCGGATCAGAACTCTTCCGAGGGGGCTGCGCTGCGACTCGGCCAAAATGTGAGCAAAGATCGCACAATTGAGATGGAAATCATTGTTAATTCATAATGATTATGGGCTGTTTAGGCTGAGTGCGTCAAATAGATGCACCCTCAATCAGCAGTTTTTTTCTTCACGCACTATAATTCATCTTGATCGCGAGAAGGGAGAAGGGTGTACCGATTTTGTACTCATGCATTGCCCCTGAGTGCTCAAATCGCGCCCCCTCGACTCATCCTCGCACTTGTATTGTGCTACCACTGCTCTGTTATAATTAGCCACTATCTACATTACATTTTAGGCAATAAAGATTTACGTATTGTTTTTTCCTGTTATGACTTGGAATGTGGCATAAACATATGCTCAAAGACAAATGATTCCCCGTTTTTAGAAGCTCCAAGATATTGTCAAATATTTTGTTCAAATAATTTTTTTGAGGGGTGATCGTGTAAGCGTGAATGCTTATCGTACTCAGCGTCGTTTAGGCTTTATTGACTCCATGTTTTAGTGCGGAAGCCGGCGGTGGTTTTTCCACCCTCCAAAAAACACCATAACGATATAGCATCTGTTTTTTTTAATATGTTGCTCGGCCTCGCCCGGCTCATCCTGCAGGATGAGCAGTATCATAATACCGTACCGCGGTGCCACAACGGTGCAAGGGCCGGTGCGGTGTCACTGCTGGTGAGTTAGCACATGTGCCGCGGCGGGCCGTGACAGGCCCGCCATAACCTAGCCTTTGCCGCATTCAGCAGACTGTTTCAGCCTCGCTCTGTCCAGTGCTGCCAGGCAAATTATTAGCAAAAGTTACCCATAAGATACTTCTGTGTGAAGCGGATGGTGTCAATGCCTGACAACTAGGTAAATTCTCCTCTAGGAAGAGTTTATTTTGGCCTAGCAGGCAGACGGTGATACCGCCCGCTTCACACGAGTGAATCATGAGCAAACTTATTTGCCTACTTATCGGGGGGGAAATAACTCTGAATTTTGGTGGTATTTTTTTTCTGAATTCCTCTGATTTTTTTGTTGAATATTTTGTAAATTTTGCTTGAATTTTCCCAGTTGTTTAGTGAATTTTCCAGAATTTTTCTGAATTTTCCTACATTTTTATGAACTTTTTTGATTTTTTCTGAATTTCTCTAATTTTTTTTTCATGTACAAAAATTTCGGAGTTGTTTCCCCCTCGCTACACTGCAAACCGAAGTGTGTACTTAGTACACACATATTTGTGTGCACTTAAAAGCACACACGTATAGGTGTGCGTACTTGCCATAGTACACACCTATTTGCCGTGTGCTTGCCATAGTACACTCATGTGGGCTTGTAGTGTACTATGGCAAGCACACGGCAAATAAGTGTGTACTATGGCAATTACGCACCTAAACGTGTGTACTCTGGAAAAACAAAGGTGCGAATCACTACCTTTAAAATGCACTAACAAAGTTTAGTTCCTTTCCAAAGGCACTAAATGTGACCTTTCACACCTTTAGCTGGCTAGCTTCATATGAGTTCCACACAAGTTTAGTGCCTTTGGAAAGGCACTAAACTTTAGTGCCTTTGGAAAGGCACTAAACTTTAGTGCCCCAGGAAAAGCACTAAGCTGCGCCCTTGACTTTAGTGCCCCAGAAAAGGTGTTGTTTAGTACCTTTTGTTTTTCCTGTGTACTATGGCAGGTACACACCTATAGGTGTGTGCTTGCAAGGACACACTTCGATTTGCAGTGTACTTATCTGGCAACACTGGCTCTGCGTCTCTCTCTCTCTCTCTCTCGCACCCATGGCGCAGCTCAGGCGCGGATTAAGGTCCGACTGGAGGTGGGGGGGAGGAGCGTCGCACCCCAGGTTGCCTACATACAGGGGTCTTGTCGCGCGATTTGCCTACTCTCCAGGCGGCTATCCCCCCCCCCCCCCCCCCCCCCCTTAAACCTCGCCTGGCGCAGCTCATAAACCCGAAAGAGGAGGATCAGTCTGCTGGTCTCCCTTTTCGCCGTTCTTTGTGTGGTCGGGTCGGGTCGCTCAGGTGAGCGCCATCCCGGTCCCAGTAAGATGAAGGTCACAGTCGTCAAAATTGTTTTCGTTAAGCCGCCTTCACAGTAAATTTGAGGTTCTGTCACAGTGTGCATTAAAATTGAACATTTAACATTCTTTGTGACAGTGTAACTTTTTAGGTAGTTGGCTGATTCTTGAAACTGTAATCCTATAATTCTTTATAAGTTTATGAACCCCTCCATGTGCCCCTTAAACATTTGATCTTACAGGAACATAAAACTGATTGTTTGGGCAATTTTATGCATAGCATACTTCTGCTTGATGTCCGCCGACGAAATTTTGGCAATACAGTATAAAAAAAAAAAAAACTATTTCTTTCTTTTTTTTCTACTTGAGGGCAACCTACTTTTCAAGCCAGTTCAAATAACTTGTTCTGTTTCTCTCCTCGCGCTTTCTGCCTCGCACTCCGACATGTCAGATGGAATAAACAAAGAAAACAGGAAACAACAGTGGCTGTTTTCAGTGAGCCTGCCTGAGCTGTTCTCCCGGTGGAGTGGAGGGTGTCTGTCTGCCCCGACCTGCACCGCAACAGGCGGGACAGGGGGGAGGGGAGAAGGGTCTCGTGCGGCGCACCAGGGCACCAGCAGCAGAGCGGAGCGGCGCTCTGAGAGCCGGAGCAGCGGACTGATTCAGGAGAGCGCTCTCATCGCTCCGTGTCTCTCGCGCCTATGCGGTGCAAACCATGAGCGCGAGAGAGACAGAGAGAGGAGAGCGCTCCTCGGAATCAGTCTGCAGGGAGAGCGCACGCCGCATCGCAGCGCTCCTCAGCAGGGGTGCTCATCAGCAGACCGATTCCGCTGCCGGCAATCGTCGCTCTGTCTCTCTCGCTCTCAAGGATATAGAAGGATACACTATGAAAAATATTCGTAAGGGTTACGGGGAAAATTTTCCATGATAAATGTCGTAAAGTTACAACTTCCAGTTGTATTGTTACAATAATTTTTTCACACTATGTGTGGACTTAGTTTTCCTTGACGAGTAGGAATTTGTTGCCGTAAATTTACGACTGCGCTCGTAAATTTACAACTCCATATCGTTATCACAACTTACGGAAAAAGTCGTAAATTGACGAATATTTTTTTTCACAGTGTAGTACCGAGAAGAGCGCCGACGAGTGCCGGCAACGGAATCGCTCTCTGCAGCAGAGCTCAGTGCGGCTGAGGGGCGGAGCAAGCGGGTGGTAACTTCACCGGTAAAACTAAGGCGCAACTGTACGCTTGAATGCAGCATACAGTTACGCTTGAAGACGTTACACGTTACGCTTGAAATGAAGCGTACGAAAGAAATTCTCCCATACATTTAGATCGGACGAATAGGAGCGGATCGACCCGTTACGCTTGATTTCAAGCGTAATCTCAGTACGCTTGAAAACGGGGCGTAAGGCTACGCCTTAGTTTTACTAGTGTTACCATTGGTAAGGGTTCCTGTTCCTGCCCAGCCCTGCGCTCCGCAACAGGCGGGACGGGGACGGGACGGGGGACTGCGGGCGAGGCTAGCGGCTCTCATGCACCCACCCTGCACCCCGCCCTGCACCCGCCCTGCACCCACCCTGCACCCGCCCTGCACCCACCCTGCACCCGCCCTGCACCCGCCCTGCACCCGCCCTGCACCCGCCCTGCACCCGCCCTGCACCCGCCCTGAAGTTAAAAACAAACCTTAAAATGTTAACAACAGTTGTTGTTTTAGAAAACCCTGAGGCACAGGCTCAGTCAGGTTTGGAAAGGGGGCGGCCATCGACCATCCCCTCTCCTTACCCCGCTCGACCACGCTGTACCCGAGTGCAGGACCAGGACCAGTGAGTGGCTCCTCTCCTCTCCTCTCCTCTCCTCTCCTCTCCTCTCCTCTCCTCTCCTCTCCTCTCCTCTCCTCTCCTCTCCTCTCCTCTCCTCTCCTCTCCTCTCCTCTCCTCTCCTCTCCTCTCCTCTCCTCTCCTCTCCTCTCCTCTCCTCTCCCCCTCCCCTCCCCCCTCCTCTCTAGGGCAGCTCGCCGGTGCCATGCGGCGCCGTGCTCTAGCTGACTCAGCCAATGATTTAGGCATCCGGAGAGGAGAGTACTTTGATAAGTGCCGCGCGGGCAGCGCCATCCCTCCCTCCCTCCCCGGCACATTATCGATCTAATTGAGATTAGACTCGGTCTGTGTGGCCCTGCCTGGCCCTGCCTGGCCCTGCCTGGCCCTGCCCCGCGCTGTGTGGGCCCGGTCCGGGCTGGGCCAGCCTCGCCCCCGCTACCCCCTCTCCGGCGCCAGCCCGGGCCAAGGGCCGTGCCGCCGGGCCGGGCCGGGCCGGGCCGGGCCGGCAACCATCAAGTAGGTCGCCAAGGCTATAGGCCGCCGGAGCCGGACCGGACGCGAGCGTGAATGGAGTCACTTACGACTCTTTTCCCACCGTGACTTCGGGAAACTGTCTTACGGATGTATGTCGTCCGCTCCTCACTGTCTTTAATTCGTTCTGACTGCGTAAAAAAATTATTTCATTTACTTTTAGCATTTTGTGAGAAATCTTATAATGCCTTATTAGCAGGTCATAATTTTCTGAAAAAGAAAAAAAACTCAGTCTAAAGCCATATTTTTTTACACATTCAAAAGTCCCAAAAGTACGGACCCCCGGGGTCCGGACCCCGTAAACACCCCCCTGGCTACGCGCCTGGAAAAAAGACGAACGTCGTATGAGTGTCGTCGGGCCCCTGAGGGTGCAGGCAACTCTCCGCTCCTCAACGCGCCGGTGCTGAGCGGGCGGCCTACCCACGACTCGTCGGGCGCTCTCCTCCCCTCCTCACCGCCCTGGCGCTGAGGAGGGGTGATTCCGCGCAGTGTTTTCTTACCTCTGTTCTTGTCGCACTCGTGGGGCACGGCTAGGGTTCGACAGCCCGGAAATTTTTCCGGAAAAATTGGAAAAAAATCCGCTTTTTTTCGGAAATAAATCTTAGGGGTCGGAAAAATGGGAAAATTTTGAAAAATTAAATAACTTGAACTGTGTTAAAACGCCCGTTTTGGCACGTGTTTACTGTCCCAAAGGAAGGCAAATGCCGACTGTCTAAGACGAAAATGTGTAGATCATTGAAATTCACTATGAAATTCGATGATTTTCTTCATCAAATTTCGATGTTTTTCACAGCAGTCATCAAAGATTGAAATTTCAATGTTCCTGCACTGGTTTTCAACTTCTTTTACATACTGAAGGCTACTGTAGGCTTCTAGAGCGTAATTAGGCATTTTCGAATAATTTTTGTCATCACTTACTCAGATTTCACAGAATAAGCAATTTTTCAATTTTTTCCAAATTTTCCGAAAAAAAAATCAGAAAAAAAAACCTTTTTTCCCACAGATTTTATTTTTCCGGAAAAATACGAACCCTAGGCACGGCCATGAGGAGCAATAGAGAGAGAGGACACCAGTGAAGGCTGTTCGGAATCACCATGCTGGTCCTCTTCCCCTTCCACCTACACGCTGCTCGCGTCCATCCTCTTCCCACTCATCGTCCACTGACACCCTGCTCGTCTATCCACTATAGTACTCCACTCTTCAGTCCTCCCCACGGACATGTCCGGACAGCGAGGGGTCCTTAACTGTGGTTTTCATGTATACACAATGTTCTGCAATCTTTGATGATCAAATTGCAAAAATTATTAATTTTTAAGTATTTCAAGGTGTTTTTGCTTACTTTTTTTCATGAAAACGTCCAAAATGTTACATTAATTCGAAAGTATCTTCGAATGTTTTTTTTCGGAGAACTGTTTGCAATGAGTGGTAGTCCATAATCATGTGCACGCACTGTACGAAAAACAAAATGTTCGAAAAAAAAACCATGGAAAAAGTCTAGTCAATAAATCAACCGGAGCCTCCGTGCTTTTTCTGTACCTTTGCACGGAAAGGTACAGAAATTTTCCGAACGTTGTATGCTTCCGATAAAATTTCCAAGCATTGACCAAAGTTTTTAATTTCAAGTGTCCGTCGGTATATGTGCGGAAAATCTCTGTAACTTTCCGTACAATGGTACAGAAAAAATAACAAGACGGACTAATGGTCCGTACTAGTCCGTCCATACTTTTCCATGAAAAAAAAAAAAAAAAAAAAAAAAAAAAAAACAAAAAAAAAAACAACAAAAAAAACACATTTTTACTCTGTGCGCTCCTGCTCCTACGAAACTGAGTGGTCGAGTGGTGGAATTCCCGACCGACACACTGCTCTTCTGTCCTTCGCCCTCACATTTTGCTCCTCTGTTGTTCTCCCCGCTAACGCTTTGCTCTTCTCTCACTAACTCGCTCCTCTTCTGTCCTCGGCGCAGGCGCAAGCAAGATGAGGTCCAGGTGCTGGAGGAGAGCATCCGCCAGCGGTCGGAGCAGCACAAGAAGGCCGGCGTCGAGCTGGACGCCACGTGTCACATCTGCCTCAAGACCAAGTTTGCCGACGGCGTCGGCCACGTGTGCAACTACTGTAACATCCGCTGCTGCGCCCGATGCGGGGGCAAGGTGACGCTGCGCTCCAACAAGGTGAGCACCAGCACCTCGGCGAGGAGGCGATCGCGAGGGAACCGAGACGATGAGCCCGTCCGAGGAGTCTGTTCTTTGCGCAAGGAGGAAACAGCTCTGAAATATTTTTACTCCACGTAGTTCAGGAAAAAACAACAGAAAAATTGAGACCGACACCTTAGACTGAAAGGCACGCAGTTCAGCCGCCCATTCCAAGACTAACGCAGTTCAGCCGTGCGGTCCGAAAGACACGCAGTTTACCGCTCCAGACATAGGAACTGCGTGAGTCTTGGATTGAGCGTCTGAACTGCGTGTCTTTCGGAGCGCGCGGCTGAACTGCGTTAGTCTTGGAACGGGCGGCTGGACTGCGTGCCTTTCAGTCTAAGGTGTCGAGACAGATTCACCAAACTTCACAAAAATTCAGAAAAATTCACAAAATGTGTACACAAAAATTCGCCTTTGCGGCTGTCTGCGTACGTGTCTAAGTTTTGTTTACGTGAAACTCGAATCTGATGTCAAATGCTTGTGTGTGTGTTTATGTTCGTCGGGCTGATTTGTTTTATCGGCGAGGTTGTGTCACTCCCGTCTCAGTTTACCTTTTAATTTTTGTCCCTCGCGCCATCTATTATTGTTCTCGGTGAATGCCACTGTATTTCGCGTCGTCCGGGCTCTCCGATTCGACTGCTTTTGTCCAGGTGGCCACGAGTCGAGTTCACCAGTCATTGACCTGATGATGGGAACAAACGACTCGCGACTAAGGCCACACAGCGCTCCGGATAAAACCCAGGAAATAGGAAAAATTAAAACTCGGACATAAGGAGAACACGCGACGGTCAGTTTGTTCAGAGGGTGGATGTGCGATTAATAGAATGATCCATCGATTGATCTGCGAAAACGCGCGCGCAATCGGACGGGCACGGGCGCGGGAGGCGTGGGGAGGTATGAGGTGTGGACCCGCTCCGCAGGGGCGTCCTGCGGGTTTGCCTACCTCCCCGTCGACAGGCGCTCGGCGACTTGGCGGCTGCACCTGTCCTCCTCATTTCTGTCCGCGCGACGACGGTGAGGTGGTTCTACGGACTCCTTCACCTTTTGATTCGACATCACGTGTTTGTTGACAAGGTGTTGGAGGAGCGCGGGTGGGGGAAAAGGGGCGTGTAATTGGGCGAGGGTAGATAAACGCGTTTCAGTTCATGCTCTCTTACTACTCTCCCCCTCCTCCTCTCTCCGTTCTCTCCACGCTCCCCCTTGCTCTCCGCGTCTCCCCGCAGCTCCCCCCCCCCCACCGTCTCACCCGCGACCATAGCTCCCTCTCCCCAACTACTACCCGGGATGCTGCGCGGCACGGAGGGAGAGAGGGAGCGGGCCCTGGGCGGGTACAAAGGTCCTCTGCCCCCCCCCCCTTTCCGCTCCCCCGGGGGAGGGGGAGGGTATGGCAGGGAGGGGGTGACGTCACTTGGCCCGTGCAGCCTGTCTGCAGCTCCGTACCGCCCGGAAGTGACGCAACGTTATTGATCGCTAGGGGAAGGGGTGGGGGAGTCCAGCTAGCGGCTGTGGCGGGGGGGGGAGGGGGGGGACCAGGGTGCGGGTTGGGGGGGGGGAGGTCTTGTGTGGGAGGATGATGTGGATGGACGGGGGCTCATATTGCCTTGGTGAGATATGAATTGGTCTGGCTGAGCCGAGGGCTGAGCTAAGGACTGGGGCCGAAAGAGAAGGTCTGCAGAGGGGCGGCAGTGAGCGAAAATCTGACTCAAGGACTGCGGCGGGCCGGGCCGGGCCGGGAGTGGGTGGGGGAGGGCCCTCCACCGAGCTGGACGCTATGGGTGGCCATGTTGTGTTTATATCAGAGCACCAGCTGGCGCGCGAGATGGTATTTTCAAAACCCTCCCTGCCGCTGGTTATACTACAATTACTTACTGTTGTCAAGGTTCAATTTTGTCAGCTCACGGATTGCCGCCTACCCAGAGATGACACTACGATTGCCGTAGAAAAGCAGTGGGATAAAACCGGATAAAATCTGTTTGAAGAATAACGAACAATTTCTCTTATATTCTGTGGTTTCAGTTCGCAGCAAAACAATAAAAAAAAAAAAAAACTGCTCAAATTTGCACGGAACGGTAACTTAAAATAATTAGGTTCTCATAATGAAATCCTCACCTATCCCTCCATAGGTTTCTCGCTCAGAAGCAAAGTCACAGCGCCAACAAACCCTCAGGGGTCCAAGTGCACATTTCACCCTGATACAGAGCACAAAGCTTTCCGAAACGAAAAGGCCATTGACACATACTTTGTCGCGCCGCCAAGTTTGTGGGGGCCACGCAATTTTCTCGCAACGGTGATCAGATTTAGATCACAACTTTAAAATCTCACCTAACTACAACTATTCTTTATCGATTGCCTGTCAAGTACTTTCTGCTATTGCATATTCGGCCTGGCTATACCAACATTCGAGGGGGCAACCACTCGTGAAATCCCGTGTACAAGCCCTCGGAAATCTCGATAAAATCCTCTGAAATCTCGATGAAGTCCTACGAAATCCAACTGAGAAATATCAAGAAATATCATAAAAATCTCACAGAAATCAGTGAAATCTCATGAAACCTTGAGGAATCCCATCAAACCTCTTGAAATCTTTTAGAATTTTGTGGAATTTGGTATATATTTGTGAAATGTACCCGAATGTACCATATTAAATCTTTACAAAATCCGGAGAAATCTTGACGCAATCCATAGAAATCCCATATCCTTAGAAATCGTGTGTACACTAGGATAGGGAGTGGTTGCCCCCTCGCCAACATTAGATCGCTCAAAAGGAGGTCCATTTTCAATAGCCAAATCTGACCAAAATTGGCTTAGTTCTCATTCCATCCCCCTTCCCCCTATTTGGGGGTTCGCAGACCATTGTGGGGCGGGGGCCCCGAGGGGGGCCGGAGGTGACCGGAGTCGCAAGCGGAGTCATAACTCTCTCTGGAATCCGTTGTGCATCCATTATGGCGGGCGGGGCGGGGCGGGGCGGGGCGGGGCTGGCGCGTAGCGTCGCCTTGGAGAGGAGGGGAGCCTTCGTCTTCACCAGCATAGCTAACGCAGTGTGCACTAGGACGGGCTCGAGCCAGCAGCGCCAGCAGCGCCAGCAGCGCCAGCAGCCAGGCCCCCACCCGGACCCCCCGTGGTGGAGGGCTTGCTGCCGCCGGGTCTCGCCCCCCCCCCCCCACCGCGCCCCACCCCACCCTGCTCCCCAGAGGACAGCAGGGAGGGGGTGGGGGTGGCAGGGCAGGCCGGCAGGGCCTGGCCGCGTGCGCGTGCCGCCGGGCTCTGCCGTCTGATTCAGGAGATCGCTCTCGTACCCTCCATCCTTGTCGCATCTATGGTGGTGCCCCATGCCGGGGATGGCAGGGTACTATGGGTGCGACAAGGACAGAGGCGCGAGAGCGATCTTCGGAATCAGACGGCTGGAGGACAGCCTGCCTTCACAGCGCGCTCTCCGCCGCGCCGCGCCGCGCCGGGCCGCTCTCCCAGGTCGGGCTGGCCCTCAGCAGGGTGATTCCTCGCTGTGGTTTCTTCCCTCTGTCCTCGTCGCACTCATGGGGCACGGCCAGAAGGAGCGAGCGAGAGAACACTTTGAAAAGGGACTCGGAATCTCGGAATCATCCCGAGCAGGGCTGCTAGAGAGAGGAGAGGAGAGGAGTGTGAGAGAGAGAGAGAGAGAGAGAGAGAGAGAGAGAGAGAGAGAGAGAGAGAGAGAGAGAAAGCATAGCGAGTAGCTCCGCGGGGAGAGCAGAGGGGAGAGGCCGAGACCCTGCGAGAGCACCGCGCACCGCGCACGCTGTGCCGTCAGATTCAGAAGAGCGCTATCACAGCTCCGTCCTTGTCACACGCATGGGTCTCGGCCACTAGGAGTGAATGAGAGGGCACTGCAAAACGAGCCTCTGAATCTGGGGGGGCCTGGCCCGCGCCGCACCACGCGGTTCATTCATGCCAAAGGTGTTTACTGCGCTCCGCGCCGAACAGGCGTGTTTGGATTGAATGTCGTAAACACAGCAAGCCGTAGCAGCGTAGCTGGGCGTGGCGTAAACTGGCGCTGCCGCGGAACTCACCTAGCACGGACTCTCTAGGGAGATGCTAGAGGGCCAGGCCCGGGCGGGCCGGGCGTGCACTGCGACCTGCAGGGTGATTCCGAACAGCGTTTTGATGGTTTAGAGGTGTCCTCTCTCTCTCGCTCCAAATGCGGCCGCTCCCTCCCTATCAGTGCGACAAGGACGGAGGGACGAAATCTATGAGTGGAATCTGAGGGTTGGACCTCTTGCGCTATTCCACGTACACATCGGATGTTCCATTGAAAATATTTCAAATATTCCATCTATTCCAAATCAACTATTCCCGCAAATATCCAAGCAGACATTTGGGAAAATTTAGTGTAATTACAAATTCATAAGAAAAAAAAATAAAGTGGTAAAAGATTAAAAGTTGTGGACTTTTTTCTCATCCCTATCCTGGGGACCTCGGGCTTTTTATCATGCATTTTTAACGTTCAGTACTGTCTAAATGGTTGCACTCAGGCTAATTTGGACCTAACCAATGAATTCCTCTCACTTTTCTGCTCCGTAGACAACCATGGATTACTTTCAAGTGACATTTTTCTGTTTTGGCTAATTTTTTAAAGTTTAGTCGACATTCGGGCTAAAATTCTTGCGCGCATGGTTTCTCAGCCAATTTTGCTTCAAAAAATCTGAAAAAAAATTCACACTTAAATAACGTCAAAATGAAGAACTTATAAGCGGCAGATCTCAAAGAAATACATTCTGTGATTTTTAATCAACGAATCAAGAATCATGACGTTTTTCATGCCGTTTTCTGACATTTCATTG
Organism: Frankliniella fusca; assembly: GCA_029379305.1. Taxonomy (NCBI): domain Eukaryota; kingdom Metazoa; phylum Arthropoda; class Insecta; order Thysanoptera; family Thripidae; genus Frankliniella; species Frankliniella fusca. Next base: position 757,044 of record JAHWGI010001436.1, read on the forward strand.
ACCATTACTAAATAAGCAAATTTCTTTTGGACAAAAACGCGTTTAGAAGTTCTAGCCAATACATAAGTGTTCATTTTAAGCCGCCAAAGAAAATTCTATCTCTAACGTAGCCTGAGATATCGTGCGCGCAAGCTCAAAAAAAAAAAAAGCTGTGAGAAAAACGGCTTCGAAGTTAACAGAACAGTTTGCCCCCCACCCCTTACAATCCCACTCTCTGACTTCCCTCCGCTCCGCTGGAGCCTGCTGGCGATATTTGACGTTGGTACTTAAACTTTCGAAGTGCCCATGGACCGAACGGGTCGATTTAACGGTATATGTTCATTTTGGGAAAATTCTCAGTTTTGTAGAACATCGAATAAAAAATTCCTACGTCGATTTAAGGGTGCTGTGGGGCCAAGTATGGCCAGGAACAGTTATACCAAGGTCCAAAGAGTCAAAAACAAAATAAAACCGAAAATCGAATTTTTCACTTTACTCCTCCCTTATCTTCGGGGGCGTGTGAAGTCTTATTTGTAAAATACGTCCCACACTGCAAACCCTGGAATCCAATTTCTCACCCAAAATGGGAGAGGACACTTTTCCATACTAAATTGGAGAGAGAATTTTTAAGCTCACTCTTTTCGAGCGAGACATTTTTAGCCTCGCTCTATTTGAGTAAGGATTTTTTAACCTCTCTTCATTTGAGCATGAATTCTCACTTTATGAGGGCGAGGTCTCAAAATTCTTTCTCATAAAGAGCGAGGAAAAAAAATTATCACTCTCCAGAGAGTAATAAAATTGCCCTCAAAATCTCACTCGTATGGGGGCGAGAATTTTGACTCGTAGATTTTCAGTGCAACCATTGCATGCACCTCGACCGATCGTCGAAAAATTTTACACCAGCTTTTGATGTGTCATTCGTCAGGCTTCTAAACGCCTGAAAATTTGTATCTTTCGGAAAAAAGTTTTAGAGTCCAAGCTTCAAAAATTCAATTTGCGAAGTAGTTTTTTTTTTTCGAAGTTTCGAATGCAGAGCACTTCGACTGGTCCTCAAAAAGACGTTTCACAATCTTTCGAAATATTGTCTACCAGGTTACAAAGGTCCCAAAAAAGTATATCTTGCTTAAAAAAATTTCAAGCCGACACTTTGGTAAGAGTGTAAAATATTTTTGGACTGTTGATGAAATATTTAGAAAAGATGGACTGTCGTTGACATGGAACTACCACTACGCCATTCTACACTTGTAAAACAAATGTTTAGTTTTAAACATCAAATGATGTTTAACTGCTAATGTTTAATATTTAAAGACTATATCATCTTTAGTTCAAACTATACACCAGCAGATGTTTCATTTTTAAACACTTTGCAAGTGTGCAGTTGGCTAAACACTTGGCGAAGCGTGGTATCCCTATGCTTCTCCATGTGAAGCATCGCCCAAGTGTTTACTTCTATGCATCACAAAATGTTTAACCTCTAAACATTTACGAGGTGTTTAGTTGTTAAACATCTTGTCATGTTTAGTTCCTGCTATTCACCATGTCATGTATAGAATTGCCAACTAAACACCATGATGTTTAGAAACTAAACATTTATTTTACCAGTGTACATTCTGCGCTACATTCTCTTTTAAAATATATTCCTGCAAAATTTCAAATACTCCATATGATATTTCAGAGGAAATTCCAAAAATTTTAATGGCATATATTGGAATAGATTCCTGTCTACTGACTGACAGCCGCGGTTCCCTTCCTCTCTCAGACTAGTTCCGCTTCCGCTGCCGCACTCCCAGCTCTGTCTCTTTCGCTCTCGAGGAGGGTGCTCTCGCACTCGTCCTCCGCCCTGCGCTGGGTCGAACCGAAACGAGCCTGTCCCAGAGCAAGGTAGCGTAACGTACCGTACGGTCCAAGTAGGCCTACCGTACCAAGCGGGGCGCGGGGCGCGGGGCGCGGCGGGGGCGTGGGGGCGCGGGGCGGTGCACGCGGCGTCCCGGGGGGTTGTTGCTGCAGACCAGGAGGTGGGGGTGGGGGGGGGGGGGGGAGTCCAGCAGGGTGCATTTACCCAGGCAAGCAGGCAGGCAGGCAGGCGGGCAGGCCTCGGGCGGGGCGGGGCGGGCCGGCGGCGGCCTCTGCTCGGCCGGCTCCACTCGAACTGCGGCGCTACCTGGCTGCCGCCTACCTGCGAGGCGGGGGCCGGGAAATAAATGCCGTGCCCGAACTGCGGCGCACCGGGCACGGGGCGGGGGGCAGCTGTTTGAACTGCGGCGCGGACAAGAGGGGGCCGGCCCGGCCCCGCTGGAACTGCGGCGCAGAGTGCGATGGGTTGCCTACCCAGCCCGGGTTAGGTTAGGCTAGGTTAGGTTAGGTTAGGTTTGGTTAGGTGAGTTGCTTATTTTCAGGGGTTTTGTGGGACAAATTGACTACCTTCCCCAGGGGTCGATGTGGGCAGCCTTTCATCCCCTCCCAGCAGTCCGAACTCTGGGCTGCTCTTCAACCCAGGTGGAAAAATTAAAATTGTCCCGCCCGGGATGCGAACCCACTACCAAGACTCGATGCCGGACCGGCCAACACTTCAGCGCGCTCGGCTGCCAGTGACCATATTAAAAGTGGTCTGAACTCTGTGCTGATCTTCACACGCAGGTGGGAAAGCATTGAAAAATATTGAGTCCCGGCCGAGAACGAATCATCGGCCGAAACTCGCAACGACTTGGAGCAATCGCCTGCGAGGTGATCCTTTGTTGCGGGCTGGGTAGGCAACCCATCGCACTCTGCGCCGCAGTTCAAGCGGGGCCGGGCCGGCTCCTTCTCGTCCGCGCCGCAGTTCAAGCAGATCTTCCCCGCCCCGTACCCGGTGCGCCGCAGTTCGGGCACGGCATTTATTTCCCGGCCCCCGCCTCGCAGGTAGGCGGCAGCCAGGTAGCGCCGCAGTTCGAGTTGAGCCGCTCGGCCTACGGACCTGTCCGGCCGGGCCCAAGGCCGCCCGGCCCCGGCCCCGCTCAGCAGGGCGGTGCGCTGAGCTGAGCCTCTGGTCGGGGCGCTGCGCCGCGCTGCGCTGGCGCTGCTTGCGAGGAGTGATGCCGCACTGGTATTTCCAGGCGTGTAATTAGGCCGGGCCGGGCCGGGCCGGGCCGCGGCACTAGGACATGGCACGGCACGGCGCGGTGCGGTGGGGGCGAAGAGAGAATGTGATTTTTGGTGGGGGGGGGGGGGGGGGGAGAAGGAATCTCTTCGAAAAAATCATTGTACGCCTCCCCCCCCAAAAAAACATTTTTTAAATAAGCGAAAACAATGAAAAAATCAAAACAAAACGAAGAAGTCAACAATAGAAAGATCCGAAAAATAAGGAAGAAATTGGACAAAACATTGCAAAGAAATAAAAGATAGTCAGAAATAATGAGAAAATGAAAAAGTGACAGAAATTTTCATTCATTTTCTTGACAAATTAAAGGAAAAAGCAAAAATAAAGAAAAAGAGGAAAAAAAAGACAAACAAACTCATATAAAAAAAATCATGGGCGTGAGCAATAGGCTCCCTGCACACATTTTGTATGAGTGATCCCCCCCGTCGGCCGAGGGCGATTAGTTCGCCACGAGAGCGAGCCGAAAGTGGCCCCCTTTTCCTAAGCCTACTATTGCCTCATCCTTGCCTCAGCACCACCGTCGCTCCCTGTTTCCTCCAGCCGACCCTCCCCCTTTTTTCCCGATGTACGGGACTTTTTGGGTGTGAAAGTATAGTTTCCTGTCCGACTCGAATAATGAGCTTGTAAAAATTCGTTGAGCTCCTGTGTTTGTTTGTTTGTTTGTTTGTTTGTTTGTTTGTTTGTTTGTTTGTTTGTTTGTTTGTTTGTTTGTTTGTTTGTTTGTTTGTTTTCTTTTTTGTTTTGTTTTGTTTTGTTTGTGTAGACGTTGACAGCCCCCAGGGCAAGCCTCCATTTCTTCTTTGCAATGATCAGCCCCACCCGAGAAATTACAAAAGTTTCGATTGAAAACGGGTTACAATTAAACTTTCTCCCTGTCATCTTGCCTTCTTCAACATCTCCCCCGCCTTACACCGTCAGAGAACAAAAGTGTCGCTTTATGTCCAGCATAAGCTTAGGCGTAAGTTATCTTTTCTCCTTATTCAAAGAAATATTTTTTTATTTAAAAAAGGAAGGAGTCCCAGCTAGTGTTTATTAGATAGGAAATTATTTATTTGGTTTTTATCAAATTTGTCTCCTTATCTTTTGATGTAAATTTCTGACAAGCTGTGGCACTCAAACTCCTTCAATCGCTTTTAGTTGTTCTTGTCTCTATACCGAATGAACACGGCGCCACTTTATGAGTAACGACGACCTATGGCACTTACTTTCCCGCCTCCTTTGCGGCCGGACCGGGCCGGTCCGGCGTCCGGCCCGGCCCTAGCTGATCAGCGTGCCGAATGCGTTTCTTGTTGTGCTCAGCGTGAACTGCTATGCACGTTATTGTGGCTGGGACAGAACGGGGGAGGGGGACGAACCAAGACAAGGGGATGCAGGAGAGCGGCAGGGCGAGGAAGAACGGCGGGAGGGGGGCGGGGAGCGAGCGGTAGGGGCGGCAGGGGCGGGGCGGGGCGGGGCGGGGGGCCAGAGAGATCGATACGCCGAACCACGCCCCACCGCGGAACACCGCACCCCGCCCCGCCCCGCCCAACCTCTGGGGCCGCACCGTGCCCCACCCGCCACTCCATGCCATGCCGCCACACTACGCCGCTCCACGCCTCGCCACCTTGCCCCCCTCCCCCTTCCCGGTCTCTTCATCTCTCTACTGAGCTACACCAGATGATGCGTTACAAATACCCCACGACTCCCTCTTTTTATTATACCTCCCGGTAAAATGGAAACTTCTATTCCAGACACGCCGCTGGGAGATGTTACAGAAAAGTCTGAATTGAGATTCTAATGAGGCGATCACTGCGATACCCTTTCAGCCATTGGAGATAGGGGGCTAGATTACATAAGAAAGCCAGCACTCGAACCGGTACGGTCGTCCCATATATTCTCCCCCTCGACCTCGACGCACCGCACCGGCTGTGTCCCGCCGAACAGAACCGCGCCGCTCCGCGCGCCCCCGCCCCACTCCCCCATCTCCGCAGCCTGCCCCTCCCCTCCCCTCCCCCGCCCCACCCCGCCCCACCCCGCCCCGCCCCGGCCCGCCCCGGCCCGCCCCGGCCCGCCCCGGCCCGCCCCGCCCCGCCACGCCCTGCGCCACCCTCCACGCCGGGCCGGGCCGGGCCGGGCCGGCTAGTGCTGGCTGGCGCTGGCTAGGGCTGCTCCCGCTCCCGCTGCTCCTCTTCGTCCAGGGGGGCACGGTGGGCCGGGCCGGGCCGGGCCAGGCCGCCAGGGCCGGGGTGGGGCCGGCTCGGGCCCGGGCCCTGGGCCCTAGGAGTGACAGAGACAGAGGCAGCGAGCAAGAGAGGAGCGGCAGAGGGAGAAGGAGGGCGCTCGCATGCGAGGCCCATAAATCGTTTTCCTCTTCGGATGACAAGTCGTAATATTGCTTTACCTCCAAATAAACATAGTCAATTGTACTGTCAGAGACTGGTTATAGCTGGGATACGGATTTCCAATTTGATTTTGTGATCTGCGATTGAAAGGTTTTAGGCGGGACGATGATGATGATGATGATGATGATGATGATGATGACAACACAAAGCAAAACAAATGTCTGCGCTGTGCGCTTCGACAGCATGGATCACGTGTGACTGACGCTCTGCTCTTTGCCTCTTGTCTGTCCGCCAGGTGATCTGGGTGTGCATCCTGTGCCGCAAGAAGCAGGAGCTGCTGAGCAAGACGGGCCAATGGATCAACAAGGGCATGGTGAGCAGCCAGCAGGACTCCATCATGCGGCGCATCGAGGCGGACATGCAGGGCGGCATCCTGGCGGGGCTGCCGGGCGCGCCCGGCTCCCTGCAGGCGGACAAGCGGCCCAAGCTGGAGCGCGCGCACTCGGCCGCCGAGAAGGAGAACCAGCCGCTGCTGGCGGGGGGGCTCGGGCTGCGGCGCCAGTACTCGCAGCAGGACGACGAGCGCTACTACCGCGGCGAGCTGGAGGGCCTGATGCGCTCGCACCAGCAGCAGCAGGCCGCCATGAGCCCCGGCATGGCGCCCATGGGGCCCATGGGGCCGATGGGACCCATGGGCATGGCGCCGCACGGCATGGGGCCCATGGGGCCCATGGGGGGCTCCGCGCACATGGGCGGGCCCATGGGCATGGCGCCGCACTACCGGCACGACTCGCTCAGCTCGGAGCAGAGCTCGTCCATGGACATGGGGCCGGGGCCCATGGCCGGGCCCATGGCGCCCAGCATGCACGCTCACCCGCACGCCTACCCGCACGCCGGCCCGGGCCCCGGCACGCATGCAGGGCCGGGCCCGCCGGGCCGCAAGCCGCACAAGCGCCAGGGCTCCACCAAGCGGGCGGCGCCCGGACACGCGGGGTCCGGCCCGGGCCCGGGCCCGGGGACCAGTCACGCCCGGACGCACGCTCACCACCCCGTGCCGCAGCGCTCCTTCTCCTCCTCGGACGACGAGCTCAGGTCCACGCCAGACTGCACCAGCGGGGAGGAGCATGACAGCGAGAAGGGTGAGTGCAGCCTCACCGGGCGCAGCGCGCGCAGCGGGGCGGGGCGGGGCGGGGCAGGGGCGGGCCGGACCTGGGCTGTAGTGGGACGGGACTGGATGTATCCGTTATTTCAAGTTAAAGTCTCTTCCAGAAGGAGAATCTATTGCTATCGATGTAATTATTGTCTTTATCCTTTTTTTTCCCTCTTTGGGGTGTCTTAAATTTTGAGTGAGTTTGAACTATTTTGTTAAAGCTGACTGTATCTGTATTTATATATACTTTTTTTGTTTTACTTCTTGTATGTAGGAGGGCTAGATAGTATGTGTTTTGTAGAGTGTGATCTCAAGGGCAAGTAGTTTCTTTAAAGTACACAAATTACTCCATTCGAGTTCACCTAAGGCTTGTGTCCGCCGTGGACGGCTCGGTTCGTGTTTACGTTCTGAGGATAAACAGAGCAGCACTGTACTCTGGGGAGGAGAGGCTAGCGCTTTCTAAGCGGTAAACTGGCCGTTAGAGGAATTCCGAATGTGAGGTGAGGTCGTGTTTTTCCTTCAACCCCATTCAAACCTGGTTTGGCTAGAGTTGTTACACTTGATTTACGCTCACAGTGAAAGACATTCATGAGATGTTACTTTTGCCATTTTTACATTTTTCAGTTCATGCAATTTGTCTTGTGTTTTATTTTTGTGTTTACTTCAAGATCTGTCCATACTCACGTCATCTATTTTTTCAATGTCATCTGTCTTTCCACCAGTCTGTCCATCTGTCCGTCTAAGACTGAACCTATTGTGGACTACATTACTTCTGAAGTGAGAGAAAGATAGGGAGAAAGGCGATTGCACTCTTTGCATGCTTCCCATCTGAACGAGATCCAGGTCCGATATGGGTTCAGTTAGTTTTTTTTCTTTCATGTCATCTTTATCCACTTTTATGTTAAATTTCCCACCTTTCATGGCCACAGAATAGTTGTCAGGCACGCCCGACCCTTGCATATCTGTGTGTGTGTGTGTGTGTGAGAGAGAGAGGGGGAGAGAGAGAGAGAGAGAGAGAGAGAAATTGAAATTGAAATTGAAATTATTTATTGAGGACAACTACAAAAAGGCTGAAAAGCCCCACGGCAGTAGCGCCCGCTCTCTCAAATAAAATATATATATATTAACAGAGAAACAGAAAAACAGTGAATAGTACTATGACTAGAACAGTTTACAACATGGATATAGTATTACAGACTTTGATAATTCTTTAACAAGGCTTGAAATATATGATTTTTTAATTTGCTGTTATTGTAACAATTTATATAGTTATATACTTCATATTGATTCCAAATGCCACCTGCTACATACATAAATGAGTTTTTGAAGATCTCAGTTCTAGGGATAGGCTGTTTTATATTATTTATGTTTGATCTGGTGGTGAGATTAGAATTGAATGAAAACATTTCGAAGAGATACACTGGTGCTTGATACTTATGGATTTTCCACATGAGAAGTGCTATAGCTAAAACCTGCCTATCTTCCACTTTTAACCAGCCAAGTTTACTATACAAGGGTGTTACATGATCACTTTTTTTGGCACCAAATACAAATCGCACACAAGAATTTTGAACCTTTTGTAACTGCAATAAAGTTTCCTTAGACATGTTTGTACACAAGATTAATCCATAATCTATTATAGGAAACAGAAGTGTTTGAACAATACACTTTCTAATATTAAAAGGCATACAAGAAAAATTTCTTTTAAATTGAGCAAGACAAGCGTATACTTTGGCTGAGATACTACTAATCTGTGATTTCCATGACAATGTTGTGTCCATAGAGACTCCTAAATTACAAACTGTTGTACAATAGTTAATTTCTTTGCCATGCACCGTAACTTTAGGAACAGTATTTAGTGAGTTTAAAAATCTGGCAGTGCCAATGATGATAGGCTGCGTTTTTTCAATATTAACTTGTAAATTATGTCCTAAGAGCCAGTTTACCACCACTTCAATTTCCACATTAAACAGACTTACAGTGTCATTAATGTTCTTTGGATCACAATGTACATAAAGTTGAATATCATCTGCATACATATGATATGAGCAGTTTGTCAAGATATTAGGCAGATCATTAATATAAAGTATAAAGAGTAAGGGCCCTAGCACACTCCCTTGTGGCACACCAAATTTAATTTTTTCCCATGCAGAACTTTTGGACTCACTAAAACTTACTCTTTGAAACCTATCTGATAAATAGCTATGAAACCATTGGACTACAGAATTAGACAAGCCAAGTACCCTCATCTTAGTTAGTAAGAGGCTGTGCTCAACACAATCAAATGCTTTGCTCATGTCAAGTAATACCAACAATGTTATGTTTCTATCATCAATGGCCTTTCTTAGATCATCACAAACTTTTAATAATGCTGTTTTAGTGCTACAATATTTTCTGAAACCAGACTGCCTTGGTATCAAGATATTCTTAGTTGTTACAAAGTTATACAGTTGATTATGAACTAACCTTTCAAAGGTTTTTGAAAGTACATTTAATATACTGACTGGTCTAAAGTCTTTACATAGGTCTGGGTTTTTCTTTTTTGGTATTGGTTTGATAATGGCCATTTTCCAGGAGACAGGGAAAACACTGGACTGCAAGCAGAAATTAAACAGGTGTTCTAAAACAGGCAAGAGCTCATTTATCCCAATCTTAAGTAGCTTTAGTGACAACTGATCAGCTCCTATAGCATTTGATGTAAAACTGAGGAGTGCACTTTTGATTTCATTAGGAGGAACATATTTAAAAAAGAATTCATCATCTGAGGATTTGATTTTAGAGTGATAGTGATTTTTGGTGCTGTTCAATTTTTCTTCATCTTTTACCTCACCAACACTTATGTAGTAGTTGTTTAGTTCCTCAGCAGTAACACTCCCCTCTTGATTGGCAGTGCTATTTTCTTCACCTGTGCCTAGGGACCGAATGGCCGACCACACTTTTTTACAATTAGAGTCTTTAAATATATTGTGATAGTACCTAACCTTGGAATTTCTTATCTCTTGCTTTGTTTTGTTTCTTAACACTCGAAAAGTTTCATAATCACCAGCATTTCTAGTTTTCAAATGTTTTTTTCTTGCTCTATCACGTTCACCCATTAATCTATGTATTTCTGAAGTCATCCATGGCACAGCTCTATTTCTTGATCTTATAGTTTTCAATGGCACATGTTTATTTATAACAGTAATTAAAAATGTATTAAATACAAATAGCTTATCATCTATATCAGACTCTTTATACACTTCAGTCCATGGTAGATTGGCTAACTCACTACAATAATTTTCAGCTGAGAAATTACTGAAGTCACGATAACTTATTGTTTTAACTTGCTTCTTTGGCTTCAGTGTATTTAACACACAATAGATAAGGTCATGATAGGAAAAACCAGGCGCAGGATGTTGGCCATATTTTATGACTAGGTCATCACAGTTACTTGCAATTATATCTAAGTTTGAATTACAATGAGTGGTATGATATGTAGCTTCAAAAGGTATGAGAGTAAGGTTATGGTTATGCAGCATATTTTCAATTATAGTGGTCTCATCAGCACCACTTCCAAATCGAGCATTTACATCTCCACATATTACAGTGTACTTATAATTAACCATGTAATTTTCGAGGTCATCTGAGAATAAATCCAAATGCCCTATTTTAGGTGGTCTATATATACATGAAAATAACATCATACCTTGTTCCAGTTTAATTTCAAGAAATATATATTCAGGATAATAACTATCACCAGAGGAGGAAGCAATCACACGCCCATCAATCCACTCAGCAAGATATACCGCCACACCACCTCCTATTCTATCCTTTCTATTAACATTATATACTTTATATCCAGGTACATCAATTTTGCTATTTATTTTATAAAAGGTTTCAGACACAGCAACAATATCTATACCACTATTTACAAAGGTGTGACAAAACTCTGAAAAATGATCCGAGTCATTTAATGACTGAGCATTTATGTGTACAATTTTAAGATATCTTTCGTACTTTGCTAATTCAAAAGTGAAATTACTTGCAGATGAGCTATCCATGGTTAGTTTACAAAAGTTTAGAATTTATATCTGCTTCAGATGTTATGCGAATAACTTGAGTATCCGCAAGGCTCTTCTTCACTAATATCTTCCCGTCTCGAAACCATATGATGTTATACCCCTTCTTTCTTCCTTCCTGCTTGGACAACCAGAGTAGTCTTTGCCAGTAAGGAGTGAGATGTTCATTAACAAATATTTTACTGCTTCCTGTTCCACACACATCTAAGCTGACAACATTTTTAATCTTCTTCTTGAGCCACAAATTCCTTTGTGTTCTGGTTTTGAATTGAACAATAATCTTGGGTATTTGTTCTCTTCTCCTTGATGGGACCCTATGAATGACATCCACATCATCTTCCTCAAAGTCAACTTCCATTATATCAGCCAATTTATTCATGACACTAAACAAGTTTTCACCATTTGTCTGCTCCACACCAGAGATTTCAATATTTCTATTTCTACTGTATTGTTCCACTTCACGGAGGCTACCTTCAAGCTCAGATATTTTAGCTTCTTTATCCTGAATATCTCTTTTGAGGTTAGCACATCCCTTCTCTAATTCTTTGATTCGATTGTTTTGAGTGTCAAGTTTGGTTAGTACTTCATCATACTTGGCACTCATCATCTCAACACTTTCCTTCATATCTTGGAATGCAGTTTTCATGGTCATTAGCTCATTCATCTTCATTTCCATTCGTTGCATGAATGATTTTAATTCATCTGCGTCTAAGTTGTTTACTTTCACTTTTCTGCACTCTGGACATTTCCACGACTCCTTCACCTCCTTCTTTGTTTTCCTCCAGGTTGATTCAGTTATCCCCGCACAACTAAAGTGGAGGACACAGCCTTTTGCAGTGCAGACTATGTGGTCACTCGGCAGATCAGCGTCACATTGAGTGCACTTCAACATGTTGATCTCTTGATGTTAACTGAACACACCTTCAGAGCAGGTTATGGCCACCTAACCTCACTGCTCAGGTCCTCAGATTTCACTCTTCGAATTCAATGCACTGACAAAAGTTTGAACGTTCCCTTCTTGTTCACTGCTCCCTGTTCTCAAGTAGATACCACTACACTACTCCAAAAGTCTTGAAACTTTCCATGACAGGAATAAACTCAATAAATACAAGACACCGCGGCACGACGACTTGATGGTTCTGGAGAGAGAGAGAGAGAGAGAGAGAGAGAGAGAGAGAGAGAGAGAGAGAGAGAGAGAGAGAGAGAGGGGGGGGGGGTCCATGTGTGTGCCGCGCGCCCTGTTAGGATTGGATGGAATGCTAGCGGTGGTGGAGGGGCAACGCAAGGCCGAGGGAATGGCAAGCGAAACTCGTAAACACCTCTGACGCGCGGCACAAACGACCTGTAAAATTTGCACTCCTTCTTTTCGCCCAGAATCCTTCCCTGTGCCGGCGCGTACATTTTTACTGAGGTGCAGACTTCGCGCTCCTTAGAAAAGGGTTGTTACATGTAGGGAAAATCAGGGAAAGTCAGGATTTTCAAAAATGGTCAGCAAACGTCAGGAAAACTGAAGTGGGGGTCAGTAAACTTTCACACGACGACAGCCCCCATGCGTTTTTACCGCCCGCCTCGGGTGCCCCGTGAACAAGACCCATGGCAGATCTGATGGCTGCTGTCTTATTTTTTTCACGTTATAATAAAAATATTCAATTTTTAAGCAGTGTGGCAACCTGCCACACAGCGGTGTCCGAATGTCGCCGAGTAGGTAGGGTTTGTCTAGGAAATATTTCCAAGATTGTAAACCCTAGTCATACTTGCTTAGCTGTCTAAAAAAAATATATATATATAAAAAAAATAAGCAAGTCAGAAAATAACCGTAAAAAGACAGGTCAATTGGAAATTTTGATTCTCTAACAACCCTGTTAAGGCCGTCACGCCACGTGGTGTCGCGGCGGGCCTTCCCCTTCACCTGTTCGCGGATGGCGGACGCGGACAGTCTGCTTTTACTTTGGGCGCCTCTCCGCTGCCAGCAGGGCCAGGGCAGGCCAGCAGCCCAGCCGACCTGTCGCCAAGCTCCCCCACCTCTCCTCCCACCTGTACCTCTTCCTGTACCAGTACCCCCCCCCCTCCGGCTGTCTCTCTCTCTCTCTACTCTGCTCCCTTCGTGCGGATCCCACTCCTCCCTTCCCTTTGATCTTGTGTCGGTCCGTGCCGAAAATAGTACCGTCGACTTGCTAATTCTAGTGGCTACGCGTCAAAGGAACCACCCCTTTCGCGCGCCCCCTCCCCCCCTCCCCCCTCTCCCCCGGCTCTCCCATCCTCCCCCTCATGTCCCCTTCCGCCTGTAGGCTCGTTCGATATGAATCATCCAGTCCCTTCCTCGTTCTTCTTTGCCTTTCCCGCCCGCGGTATACACACGACTTGTCTCGTTAGTCCTGGCGGAGCGGGCCTCCGCCCCGCCCGACCCAACCAAAGGTTCCCTCACTTTAAAAGAAAAAGGAAAACCTCGTTGCACGCGAGGAAAAATATTCGCAAGATGCTCGCAAATTCTTGCAAAAAGATCGTGGGGGAAAGAAAGAAAATCGAGTAATTCTGATTCATATACTCGCTGATATACCCGCTTCAACTCGCTACTACTCGCGGATTCTATTGCGGGAAACTCGTTGCATACTCGCTTGCAGAGTGGGGGACCCGGGGGACCCCTCGGGGTAGGGCCGCGCGGGGCCGCGTCGGGCGCCTCGGCGAAGAGAGCGGATACATGCAGGCATAGCGAGAGCAGGGGGAAAAATGAACTCATAATGACCGTGACACCTTGCTCATAGGAGCGCCTTTGCGCTGACATCCTAACAGGCTTATTTAAGTAGACAAGGAGAAGCCATTGCTGAGCCGACTTACACCTATCTTCACTTGCACTCCTCTTTTCCTCTCCTCTCTACATTCTCTCCATTTCTTCCTGTTCGAGGGGGAATTCACTTCCGTAATACACTGTACACCTGATCCATGTATTACGTGGTAATACCCGTAATGTAATACCGAAAAACACAAAAAGATGCCCTTCATTGATCAAATGTTCTGCGTAATACAGCTGTAATACCGTGTAATACCGAGTAGTCTGTACAAGATTTTCCAATGTGCATTCCCCCTCGTTCCTGTTCGTCCTTTTTCGAGGAGTCATGACGACTGCGGGCCTCGGCCTCCTGCAAGAGGCAGTGCCCCGAGTGCCCCGGGCCCGGGCAGTGCCCGGCCGGACCCTATACCAAGGTGCTCGCGTGGACTTGGTGTCTCCGCAGCGCACGCCCGGCCCCGGCCCCCCTGCAGGGGTCTGAGAGGGTGTGCAGCCCAGCGCCTGCAGACTCCAGGCCATGCAGGGACTTTGTGCGGGCGCTCGTTGTGACTTACGCGTTTCTCTGTGGGAAAAGTCCTCTACTCATTGCCCCACAGGACAGGGTTTACAATAGACCTGGCTTTACCAGTAGAGGGGAAATAACAACTAAAAGTGCCAGAGAGCACGAAGTATGTGCGGAAGTGATGCCACTTCTCATTAGAAAGTGCCCCTGACCGAGAGTGAAATGCTAATGTCTAGCATTATTGCCGCTTTCATTGAGACGGCTCCACACGGCAAAACTGGTCCGGGGAGGTACCCAAACCCAAACCCTACCCTACCCTACCCCGCCACAACCCTTAGCTCTGACCCGCGCGTCCCGGCCCGGCCCTGAGGGTGGTGCGCGGCCGGGGCGGCGCGGCGCGGCGCGGCCAAGCAGTGCTATGACGTTGTACGCGATCCCCATTGATTTTTACCCCCATCCACCGGGAGGCGAGGCAAGGGGGCTTTGAGCCTGCCTGCTCGGCCTGCTTCTCGCTGCTGCGCCTGTGACAGAGAGAGGGCCGGGGCGCGAGAGAGAAAACGAGAGAGAGAGAGAGAGAGAGAGAGAGAGAGAGAGAGAGAGAGAGAGAGAGAGAGAGAGAGAGGGGGGGGGAGGGGGAGGGGGGGGAAGGGAGGGAGAGGGAGAGATATGCTTGTAGGCCTCGCAGAAACTATTTCGCGTAAAACGACGGCGCGGGGTCAGAGCGCCCCGCCCCGCACCGCACCCCTCCGACCTGGCCCGCCCGGCCCGGGGCGGGGCCGGCCATGTGTTGCTGTGATACTGAGCCCTAGTCGTACCCGTACCCGTGCGGTGGAGCACACGGGCCGTCCTGGACCGCTCACTCCCCGTCCATCCCCCGCCAGTTTGTTTTGAATGTGGACCAGGTCAGTTCATTTGCAGGCGGATGCGTCCCAATGTCCGGCAATGTCCATCACAGCCTCGGAACGTAACCCTCTCGGGCAAGTCCGAGCGAGAGTAAACGCAAAGGGTCAAAGAAAAACTCCGAATTTCGTTCGTAGAATCCGATGACTTTTTTTATCCTCTTTTTTTTTCGGTGGCATTGCAAAGAGAATCTTCCGATCGCAAGTTTCAGTCCGTAACAATTTTCAGTCGGGCTGCGTAACGTAACGACACATTTCACGGGCAAGGTTGCCCGAAAATAAGTAGGCAAAATCTGCCCAACACACAGCTGCTACACATGTGTAGAGCAGTGTAGAGCGGTTGGTGTTCACGCCTGCTTACTAGGCAATAGCTATACGGCATATAAGTGTGTACTATGGCAAGTACACGGCAAATAAGTGTGTACTATGGCAAGTACACACCTATACAAGCACACACAAATATGTGTGTACTAAATACACACTTCGGTTTGCAGTGTGTGCAGAGGAATGGTCTAGAGGGAAGGCGTAAATACCGGCCGTTAAGCACAGCTGTGTTTTGGGCGGGTTTTGCCTACTTTTCTGGCAACACAGTTCACTGCGGGCGCCTCGACTCTGGTAAAACAAATGTAGAAAGTCTTAAACGAAACGATTGCGGCTCTTGATAGACGGACGCAAGATCTGATATCGGTGATTTTGCGTTTTGCTATAACTACCTAGTACTTTCTGAGCGATCGTGTACAACTTCTTAGAACAAATGTGACTTTACGTGTTGTGGTCCGTACAGGTCACTTTAGGCCCCTTTTTCAGATTGGGTTACGTGCCACCTCACCTCAATTTAGAATACGAGGAAACCATTAAAGCTACATCAACTGCCCTCTTTAAATTGGTTGAGATTGAGAGCAAAATTATTCTTAAAAAAAAAAAATGCGTTTTCGGTTCAGACGAGGAGAGGGATCAGATACCGCTTCTAACGCGAGGGGTCCGTCACTCGGTTTAGGAGCGTAACACACGATTACTGATTACCAGAGATTACTTACAGTTCTCGGTAAATCTTTTGAAGAAACGTTGACATTTTTATAAATTGTTGCATATTTCAATGAGGGAAAACCCAAAACAGCACGAAAAACGACGAAAAGAAGAGTTTTGGGAATAAGATTACCAGTAGTTATCGGATAAAGTGTACACAGGATTACGAGAGTGGTGGACCCCTCGTTCTAACGTCAGCTCGCTACGCTCGGACACGGCGGCCTTCCATCCCCATCACCGGTCCCACATCACATCGCTCCCGCCCCGCTCCCCGCTCCCCGCTCCCCGCTCCCCGCTCCACCTCTCCTGCTCCTCCACAACCCCAATATCACCATGCAAGCTCCCTATCAACCAGCAGCTGACATTTCGCTTAAAGTTCAAATGTCAATCAGTATGGCGCTTACGGGCCAGGGCGTCTCATCACCGTTCCTCTACCGGGGCAGCGGCCACTTGCTCCAGAAAAGCACAAAGCGCATACTTCACTGTCAAATTTTGCCTTACTTTTCTCTGTCTGTCTGTCTGTTTGTCTGTCTGTCTGTCTGTCTGTCTGTCTGTCTGTCTGTCTGTCTGTCTGTCTGTCTGTCTCTCTCTCTCTCTCTCTCTCTCTCTCTCTCTCTCTCTCTCTCTGTCTCTCTCTCTGTCTCTGTCTTCCTCTGCGGGCCTCGGTAAGACGGTCCTAGGGCTGCTTTGGGATGAGCATGCACGGTAAAATGGTTCTTTGCTACATAATCCATTGCAACAATTCAACCCCGGGGGTTTAGGGGGTAGGAAAACGCAAGTCGCCGTAATTGAATAGCTCTGATGATCCTTGGACACCGAGGAACAGTTTTTACCGTGTGGGGCGACATGACCAGCGGGGCCGGTGCCGGTAGGGCAGCCCGCCAGCCCGAGCACCGAGCAGGCAGCGGGGGTAGGGGTAAGTGGGGGGAGAGAAGGCAGGTCCCCATGGTCTTGGCTGGGCTCATAGTTCGAGGACACCAATCAAGCAACGTCTGCAGGTTTTCAAGCACCCCTAGGTCAGTGCAAGGGAGGGAAGTCGCCTGGCAACTGTTATATAAGGACGTGCTTCGGGTCGGAAACTACTAACCCAATTTTTTTTCCTTCTCCCCCCCACGAACCGTGGCGTTCATTGTTTTGCTGCTGTCCCACATGTGCCTCTTCCCTCCTTTCGTCTCGTTCTGTCTGTCTCATGAACTTTCCTGAAATGTCACTGTTCTCAATGGTTTATTAATATCATCATCATAACCACCATCATCGTCATCTTGTTTATTTTTATTATTATTTTTATTTTATGAGCTTTTGGGAGGGTTTCAAAATTACAAGCACTTTGGCCTTGTTTTCTTCTTTGCACGAACGGTACGGTTTGTCATGTGTCACCGGTGGCTGTCAACTAAACGACACCTGGAACGCTTTGAAGCACGTGCCTGGAGAATGCGGACACCCACATATGTATCGGTAACGAATGGTGACTGAATTGCGGTGCCTGATACGAGGTGCTCTGTGTTGTGCTAACAGCGTGGAACTCGTATCAGTTACATGCCTTCGACAGATATTGCGCTGCATTAAGAGAGAAAATACTTGAAATATTACCTTGATGTTATGTTATTTTAATATATCTAACTTTACACACAAATACGTGTATACACGCTTTGAAAAAATTTACAATGAGCTGCTCTTAAAGGGGCAGCTCTTTAGACAAAACGCAGTCGCGTGGCCTGCAGCAGGGACTTTATTCCTTTAACTAGTTCATCAAAGCATTTCAGTCATCTGATGTATTACTCGGCTCACACTATTTTTCTTTCAGGCGACGGAGGGCACCAG
This sequence comes from Frankliniella fusca, assembly GCA_029379305.1. Lineage (NCBI taxonomy): Eukaryota > Metazoa > Arthropoda > Insecta > Thysanoptera > Thripidae > Frankliniella > Frankliniella fusca. The sequence continues at coordinate 774,721 of JAHWGI010001436.1, forward strand.
AGCAGAGGTCGACTGAAAAAGCACGCCATGTTAGACGAAAAGATAAAAAAGTTCCTGGCGGTGAGCACTGAATGCTGTTCTTGTCTTCAATCCCCTTCCTCTTCCTTCTGCCTATGTCTTTGTACAGGAGTGGCATTAGCATGGCATGTTAACAGTACAATGTACTTCGAAACATGAATACGTGGGAATGGTCTAAAAGCCGCCGCTACGTTTAACAATAGTAGTGGATTTAAATATTACTTGAAGTCCATCAACACAGTTCACGTTCTGGTCGTATCCATGTTTCTTCAGAGTACATTGGACACAATTTGCTGTTGATTTTATTTTTTCACAGTTGTTTTCCTCTGCTCTGCTACGTTACAATGTCTTCTATCTTTGCATCTGTTGATTCATTTCCTCTTCTTCTTCTTGCTGTGTGACTGTACACTCTATTTTGTTCTTTATTGTGAATTTTTCGCTCTTCTTTGAACCCGGATTTTGTGACTGTGTAATTGCTTTATTTTTCAAAAGAACTCTTACTTTTCCTATTGCTCTTTTTTTTCTGCTTCTCTCCCTTTTGAAGTGGAATAAGTTGTCCCTGGCTTCACCAGTTTACAACCTCTGCGATTTTGTCCCATCATGAACTACCCTCTAATAGATATGAAAAATGGTTTTATAATTATTATTATTTTTCGTTTTGAAAAACTTGCAAACGGTATCTGAAAGGGGGCAGAAATCCTGCTTACTCGGAGCACCAGCGTCGGGCTACTCATCTGTTCTCCTAACCTCTTACTATTTCAGCACTCCGTTCCGCTTAAAAAACTTACCATCTGTTTGTACTATGCTGGGCCTCGGGGTGCGCGAGAAACATTAAATCATAAAGTTAAGTGAAAGGGCGAGCGTGACGGCCCGTGTGAGTGAGCAAGAGTTGTCTAACTGACGGTCTGGTGCCCGGGCCGCCGGCCCTGCCCTGTGTTCGTAGGCCCGCTTACACTCAGCAACCACCACAACAGCTGTGGTCCCGGGGGCGTGGGGCCCCGCGGGGGCTCCGTAGGCGGGTCCCAGGCGGGAGCCTGGCCCCTCAGGGGTCACGCCTCAGACGCTCGCCGCTTCACAGAGCGCAGAAAGAAAACGGTTCGCTTCGACGGCCGACACGACTCGGGCATAGACACCAGCTCGACGTTCACCTCGAGCGAGGACTCGAACCCGGGAGGAGGAGGAGGTTCAAAGGTACACACATGCCTAGCCCCTCGGGCGTGGCCACGGCGGCCGGCGGAGGCACCCCACGGGCAGAGCGCGCGGGTCGGCCACGGGGAAGTCAGTTCTTCGGAATGCTAGCGTCGCCGGCTGCGGCGTAGAGGGGAACGCGGGGGAGGCAGTACGGCGTTTCGGGAAACAGAGTGTTGATGATATGCACGTCTGTTCCTAGCCGGTCGGATTGATTGCATGATTCGGTTTACATAATAGCGGCATAGTCTCGCATTAAAAGCCAGTTACTGGCCATTTCTAGTTTGTTTTGTTTACTGTCATTGTTTTAAATATAGCCGTAGCAACTTTTTGGGTTGAGAGGGGGAGTAAAAAGTCTCAGGCCTGTTGGATTTTAACCACAATGGACCATTATGATGAAGTGATGCATTTCCGATTTCTGAAAAAAAAAACGTACATAACTTGCTGTTTAATGCCCAGTTGAATGGCTTAGTATCAATAACTGGGTTGTACCATTGTTTGATAAGCCCGTGGCCAACCTTCGCTGACGTTGCTGGACACGAACACGACACACTTGTTTTCCGAGGCTCACCTAAGGGACACAGGGCATTCGCTACGCATACACAGCAGAACACGCACGGGCATATTAGAACGCATACGCCCTTTCCGTCTGGGACAATACCAAAGCTTTTAAAAATACGAATAAGTGTAGAAATTCTTTTAAAAATAAAAGTGGATCCAAACGCTGAGTATATTGCTCATTTAGGTGGCAGCAATGCTTTATTATACTAGACCAACGCCATGTTTACTAGATAACGCCATTTACTCACTCTGGTAATCCAAGTGTGCAAATGTCGCACACTTGTAGGTGTGCGAGGACTCATTCGTACACTTGGCTACTCAAACGTGTGAATATCCTGGGAAAATTCACACGTTTAAGCGTCCAAGTGTACGAATGAATCCTCGCACACCTACAAGTGGATGACATTCACGCACTTGGGTTTCCAGTGCAGTCAGCCTTTTCTAGTTCCGGTCGAGGGATCTGTAATTAGGGTTCCATAAAGTATATTTCATAAAATGAGCACAGTTTAATCAAATTGTGAATTCCCTCACTTCAAGGTTTTTTTTTTAAATTATTATTACTTTTTTTAAATATCCCTCTTTTGTATCAGTTTACCACATCTTACCAAAAACTAATTGTATGTCTTAGTAGAATGTTCTTCTGACGCCATTTATCTCCTTAACGTACTTATCTTTCCACCTTCTCTCTACTTCTCAAGTTTTCATTTGTGCCCTTTCTCGTTAGATGTACTTTGGTATCCCCATACTGACTCTGGGGAACTGCTTTCTATTTGCATGGCCATAGAATACAAAATAAGTTTTCATGCCTTTTTAGGTGCATTGCTTCTGTAACTAGAATATCTGATTGACATTTATTTGTCCCTCTTGGACGATTATTTGTACTTTTAGAATTTATTTGCGTTCCGCGCTGCTTTTGATTTGAATCCTACCCACTGTTAGTAGTGTAAAACAATATGAATGATACAGTGAGATCGGTAGATAGCTTCCTTTAGTGAACTCATTATGACTGTGCGTTAAATTTTGGATTCGTCGAAGCAGAGGTGTGTATACGCCTTGCCTGTGAATCAATGATAGAGAGCTCATTCCATGGCTCTCGGTGGGTTTACACGGATTCGCACTACTTTACAGTGCTGCCGCCATCTTTGTGGCGTGAAGCGCACCTGCACCGCGAGATGGCTGACTGGCTGATTTGCACTCCACAATTTCGTAGCTATGCTGTACCGCATGCATGGGGGCAGGAGTGTTGCCTAACCTCTGACGTCAAGGCGCTATCGCGCGCTGTGGCCAATATGGGCGGTAGATGCGCCCGCCCGCCTGCATGCGGTACTGCACAACCACGAATGTAGGTGCGGTGAATCGGCCAGTGGCCACGCAGCTGGCGTCAGCACAAGCATACAAGCAGTTCTAATCTTAATGCAGTTCACCTTAGGGTTTACTACAAATCAGAGACATTTTTCCCCTCTCGCCACGAAGTAGGACATTGCGCACGTTTTCCGCGACATGATGATGTATGCAATTTCCCATGATTTTTCCATACTTACGATTTAACGAATTACCCTCATTTTATTTTCAATCGTCTGATTAGTTATGTTTCCTTCATGGCCCAAAACAACAACCATGATTTACATTGACTCAGTAAAAATTAAGTACAGTCCATAAATTAAGAAAGCCGCGAAATGTCCTGTTTCTCCCCCCCCCTCTTCCCCCTCCCCCACTGGTCATGACTCGATGTTGCTCGCCCGACAGCACCCGCACTCGTGGCAGACTAGCGCTGACGGCACCTCGCTCATCGGCCACATGATTCTAAGGAAGTGCATCCGCGAGCCCCAGGGCTCCGGCGGCTCCTCTTCCGGCTCGTCGACCACCTCCTCCATCCTGGGCCTCAAGGTGACAGGGGGCAAGCTGTTGCCCGGCGGCCACATCGGCGCCGTCATAGAGCGCGTCAAGAAGGGCAGCATCGCCGACCTGGAGGGACAGCTCAAACCAGGTACGTGAGGGGGGTGCGAAAGAGCACTGGTAAAACAAATGTTTAGTTTCTAAACGTTATGGTGTTTAGTTGGCAATTCTAAACATGATATTGTGTATAGCAGGAACTAAACATGACAAGATGCTTAACAACTAAACACTTCGTAAATGTTTAGAGGTTAAATATTTTGTGATGCATAGAAGTAAACACTTGGGCGAGGCTTCACATGGAGAAGCATAGGGATACCACGCTGCGCCAAGTGTTTAGCCAACTGCACACTTGCAAAGTGTTTAAAAATGAAACATCTGCTGGTGTATAGTTTGAACTAAACATGATATAGTGTTTAAATATTAAACATTAGCAGTTAAACATCATTTGATGTTTAGAACTAAACAGTTGTTTTACCAGTGAGGGGGGAGGGGTATGCGTGGCACACGAGGGGAAACATCTTTTTTATACACCTCGTAATTCAGAAAAAAAAAATCAGAAAAATTCACAAAAATTAAGGGAAATTCACAAAAGTTTAGGTGAACTTCAACTTAAATATGAAAATTCACAAAAAGTCCATAAAAATTCACAAGAATTCACAAAATGTGTACTCTAAAATTCAGAGTTGGTTTCCCCTTGGTGGCAGAGCGGGGGGAGCGGGTAAACTGCTGACTGACGCACCCTCTTCTGTTGCAGGCGACGAGGTGCTGGAGTGGAACGGGCGGGTACTGCAGGGGCTGTCGCACCAGGAGGTGTACGACATAATCGCCGAGAGCAAGCAGGAGCCGCAGGTGGAGCTGATGGTGTGCCGGACGGGGCCCAGCGGGGTGCCCCCCACGGGGGGCGGGGGCCCCGGAGGGGGAGGGGGACCCCCGGGGTCCGGAAGAGGCTCGGCCATGGGCAGGTCGCTGCCCGCTGCCGCGCACTTCAGGGCTCCGCCAGTCCACAAAGGTGCAGCTCCCTTCCCACAAATATTTATACATATATTTTTTAAAACTTACTTTTGTTTTGGCCGACGTTAAAAAATAAAAACGAAAAAAAAAGAACGATACGGGTATGGGGTTGCTGCGCTGCACGGACTCTCACCGCTAGTTGGTGCAGTTCGGCAGGCGTCTTGGCATTCATTTTTACAGTTTAGGTTCGTTATCGTGTGGAGTTTGGGATTAACTTTTATTACAGTTCAGCCATCGGCCGCGTCCGAGCTGTAACCTTTTGAACCCAGCGTACCAGTTGTTGCTTCCCTGTGTTTAAGAGGCGACTAATTTTATGCATTGCCTTCCAGGTCTTCTTCTTACTCTTTTTTACCTTCTCTCAAAACTACATCTTTTTCTTAGTGCTTCCTTCTTTCTTCTTCACAAAGTACCCTAGTTCTAGATAGCGTTACCAAGAGACTGCCTACTTACGGGTCTTTGGGGCATTTTTTAAAGATTTCTTCACAATGTGTTCGTGTACTTTTTGACAGAGTATGATTCGTGTATACATATATTTGTTGTGTTGTGTATATGCACAGTAGTGACTAGAGGATAGGAACAATAATATATGCACTGTAGTATCCTTTAGTGTCTCAGGTTCAGCTGGTTCCTGAATTACATGTGGTGGAATTTAGTAATAATATGTCTCAATAGAATCCGACAAAAATCTTCTCGGTGGTCCCCTTATCAATTCTTTTGCTTCCCGAACTCCTTATTTTATTTCGCTTAACTCTTCTTTCTATCCTTTAAGGCCAATAGTACATAATATCATACCATCAGGGAGCAACAACTTGTACAACAAAACCTTCCGCAGTACTTTTTGATTCAGTGGGTGAGAGGCGTTTCGGTTCGTTGGACAAACGTGAACAAAATGAAACAAAAAATTAATTGAAGGCTGAATGTGTCCTAGTTTTGAAAGTTGGGAAAATTTGAGGAGGAAGAGTGGGGAGGGGGAGATGAGAAAAAGCAGAAAAAGAGAGGGGTGGTGGGCGTTAGTGCGTAGTGCTGTGCGAATGGTTTGAAATCGAATCGAATCTGCCTGTATTCGATTCGGTTCCGAATCGGTTATGATTCGGCATCGAAGGTTCGAAATTTCGAATCAGCTAAGATTCGCCACCGAATCATAAAGTTTAAGAATATGCTTTTCAACAAGAAGAGGCCGCGAGGGCGCCTCTGCAAAGATGTGTGGGACTTAATGGCCTTTATTTTGAAGCATATAATTTTAATTCTTTTAGTAAATCTAATTTGTGGGGGGTCAAAATTGGATTCGATTCGAAATTGTTTGGTCGGATTCGATCCGATTCGAAGGAGATTTGAAGAAATTCTATTCGAACCCAAAAACCTCGATTCGCACAGCACTATTAGTGCGCCAGTGCGCCCTCAGACACGAGGCATGACAGGTTGCGCCCTGGCTGTTACAGACGTGTACGACGCGCGGAGGGACAACCCCGCCGTGCTTGTCACCTCGCCCGGCTCACCCGACCTCCACGGCCAGCGCACGGCCCCCCGGCCGCCGCTCAGCAAGGCCAACGCCAACGTGGGAGGGAAGATGCAGGTATGACTGGGTTCCACGGGATTAAAAAAGTTTTTTTTTTTTTTTTTTTTTTGAAATAAAAAGCATAGTTACTTTGGCGAAACAAAGGCAGAATATCCACCCTTAAAAAGACACTGCACCAAAAGACATTACAGTTTACAATTTTTTCCAAAATTTTCCTGCCTATGCAATAAAATTGAATTTTAAGACTTATTTTCGTAATCTTCGCACGACAAAATTCTTCTTCAAACGAGCATACCTTTGATGGGGTTCTGTTCATAGACGGCATAAATGAATTACTTTGTTTTTGTACTTTTTTTACTCGCGTTTCATTTGCTGACCGCTTATCAGAGCCCTATCACATATATACTCGTTTGACGCCGAATTTTGCGAGGAATGCGATAATATATCTTAAAGTGTTATTGGTTTGCTCATCAAGAAAATATTTTAAATAAACTGAAAATGTACACTTCAGCACCCCTAAAACGGGTTTAGCACCCCTGGTAAGGTAGAACATCGCACCTTTGTTCATCCAGTGTGGTACATTTTGGACGTCGAATAATGGACCGTTCTTGTTGCAGGTGAAACTGTGGTTCGACACGGGTGCCCTCCAGCTACAAGTGACCATCGTCTGCGCGGCGGGGCTGCTCCCGAGAAGAAACGGCGAGCCGCGCAACCCTTACGCCAAGATGTACCTCCTCCCGGATAGAAGGTACGAAACAGCCATCCTTCAATGAGGACATAACGAGGGGTCCACCACTGTGTTAATGTAGTGTGCACTTTGTCAGATATTTAATGGTAATCTGATCCCAAAAACTCCTCTTTAGATTTTTTGAACGATATTTTTGGTGTTTCCCTCATTGAGTTATGCAAAAATTATGTGAATTTCTATATTTTTTCGAAAACTTGAACGAAAACTATTTGTAACCAATCGTGTGCACGCTCCTGAACCACGTGACGCCCCCCTCAAAACGCGGCCACCGTGTCGATATGTGCACGGAGCCATCCGACTCCAGTGAGCCTCCCGTACCCTAACTGAGGGGTCCTTTACTAAAAAAAAAAAAAAAAAAAAAAAAAAAAAAATCAATGTACACCCCAAAATATAATCACTAAAATATCAGAAAAATTCAGAAAAAAATCAAGGCAAAAATCAGGAAAAAATCACAAAAACCTAGAAAAATCGGTGCACGATTGAATTTATAGAGAAGGAAAGGAGCCCTCGATCCTAACCCCTCTCCTCTGCGCAGCGACAACTCGAAGCGGCGAACGCAGACTCTGGCGCAGACCAACGACCCCCGCTGGAACCAGACGTTCGTCTACTCGTCCGTCAAGCGGTCGGACCTCAAGCTGCGCGTCGTCGAGATCACCGTGTGGGACTACATGCCGCACCGGACCAACGACTTCCTGGGCGAGGTGCTGGTGGAGCTGAGCGTGGCGGCGCTGGACGCCTCCCCGGAGTGGTTCTACCTGAGCGGGCACGCGGCCGGCCACGGCGGCCACCACTCGCACCACGCGCTGCACGCGCACCCGCTCTCCCCGACGGACCACCTGAGCCCGCCCGGCCCGCCCAGCACCACGTCCAGGCTCTCCGACTCGGACACGTCCGAGTGCGACCTGGACGACGGCCGGGAGCGGCGCGTGGCGGACGGCGCGTCCATCAGCAGCGTGGGGTCGTCGACCAGCCCGCCGCCGGACCTCAGCCTGGACCGCATGGGCAGCGCGCGCCGCTCGCGCCGCGACATGTCGCCGCAGGGCCGCAAGCGCGCCGAGCACATGGCGCGCGACAAGCCCGTGTCGTACCAGCCGCCGCGGGTGGCCGTCGCGCAGCTGGGGCCGCGCTCGCACTCGGCCGCGCCCGCCGACTCGCTCATGCACTCCAGGAGCCGGTCCAAGTCGCCGCGCCGATCCTCGGACCACCACGTCGACCCGCGGAGCCTGTCGCCGCCCGAGGACCGGTGCGTGACTGGGACTCGTCAGGAGGGTCATCGGGGAGCGACGCTCCCCACGATAGTCTCGGACGGGCCACTTCCGGGTCGACTCGTCGACTCTCAGCGGTTCGAGTTCGAGACTCAATAGAAACTGGAAGATCTGGAACTCGAACCGCTGAGAGTCGACGCGGAAGTTTCTCATCCGAGACTATCGTGGGGAGCTCCCCGATGACCCTCCAGAGCCGGGAGTATCGTTTGGATTGCTCGATAGTCTCGAAGGGCTGCTTTCCGGGTCGACTCTTGACTGTTCGAGTTCGAGATCCCGTATAGTTCCCATGAAGACTCGCCCTTGAACAGTAAAGAGAGTCGACTCGGAAGAAGCACGTTTGAGACTCTCGTGCGGAGCTTCCTAATAGCTCTCCAGGGGGGCGTCATCGGGGAGCTCCCCACGATAGTCTCGAACGGGGTACTTTCGGGTCAACTCTTGACTGTTCAAATTCGAGATCCCGAGTAGTTTACATTGAGTCTCGAACTCGAACAGTCAAGAGAGTAGAGTCGACTCGGAAGAAGCCCGTTCGAGACTATCGCGCGGAGCTCTCTCCTGACTCTCCAGCGTCATCATCAGGCCGACCCGCTCACGTCTCTGTTCACTCTGATCCCACAGGGGCGGTATGGGGGTCGGCGGCCACGGCTACATCCCCAGGTTCTCGCGGTCAGCCACGGCCACGCCGACCACGTCGCCGAGGCGGCAGCTGCCGCAAATCCCTCCCGCCGTGCAAAACACGTTCCGGGAGCGGGATCGGTTAGCGCGGGACAGGCTGGACCGGGATCGGTTAGATAGGGACCGGCTGGATAGAGACCGGTTAGACCGAGATCGCCTGGAGACGGACCGGTTGGACAGGGAGCGGATAGACCTAGACCGGGGATCGACGCTCGTGAGTAGAGAACCGCTTTCGCATGAAGCACACTGTCGCCAGTCTTGCTCACTCAGGCTTCATAACATTTTATTTCAACCCACAGGATGCGGACGATAGGATACACATGCCGCGGCATTCCGCCAGACATCGAGGAAGCCAGAGGGGTCATCACTCAGGTGAGCGCTGCAGCCAGTGGATGCTGTACGACTTAACCCCGTGCTGGGAAGGAAGCAGATGACTGACCCTCTGCCCTGGCGTCGTGCCCGCAGCGGACTGGTCCCAGCAGTACACTGGGCTGTCGGATAGCGACCTGTCCACGTCCTGGGGTACCACGTCCACGTACCGGATCAACCGGAGGCACCGCTCGCCCGACAAGGATATTGTCGTCGGTGACTTCGGCGACTCCGACATCGAGTCTGTCGTCTCCGTGACCAGCAGTGCCTTCTCCACGCAGTCCGAGCGGCCGAGGGGCTCGCGCGGAATCAGGTACACGCAGCTGTCTACAAGGCACGTATCACCTCAATTACTTAGTAGAGCGGCGCGCAGAGCGCGAGGCGGAGCGACTGGAGCCTGTCTTTACATCTCTCCCTTTTCCTTTCGTTTGCACATGCTGTGTCCTCTTCATTGTCTCTTCTTCCTCTCTCTAATAATTTCCATCTATTTTATTATTTTCTTCCTTTCCGTTTTCACTGCAATCCGTCGCTTTCCCACTCTGTGAAAAATATTCGTAAGGGTTACGGGAAAATTTTCCATGATAAATGTCGTAAAGTTACAACTTCCAGTTGTATTGTTACAATAATTTTTTCACACCATGTGTGGACTTAGTTTTCCTTGGCGAGTAGGAATTTGTTGCGGGAAATTTACGACTGCGCTCGTAAATTTACTACTCCGTGTCGTTATCACAAATTACGGAAAAAGTCGTAAATTGACGAATATTTTTTTCACAGTGCACTTTTCTTCTCCCAGTAGAGTTCACTAGCTGTGTGCCATGTACTCTTTCCTCCCTCCGGCTCCGCCTCTTAGTCTAAGCTCATCAATATCCTGAAGCATTTAATCCTAATTTCCATACGTCAGCCAATATTTATTTTATTTCCCCTGCTGTTTATAAAAAGGTGCGTGTGTGTGTGTGGCTCTGTAAATATGGGCTCATTTGTTGAGAAAATTTTTCATTAGAGGAAGTCTGCACCGTAATTAGATCCCGGTATACCTTGCAGCACGTCATTATGACTTGTGGAAAAAACACGGATTTTAGTCTAGCACCCTTCATAGTGCTTCTTACTCGGGCACGGTGGTCGCATGACGCCTGACCGCCTGACAAGCCGAGGCTAGGTCACGCGCTCAGCACCGGTGTGCTGCCATCGGGCTGCTTGCCTACCAGCCAGGCGCGCTGTCATGAGGTCACTGGACTTGATGAATCCTGACCCCCTGACAGACCGAGGCTAGGCCACGCGCTCAGCACCGATGTGCTGCCATCGGGCTGCTTGCCTACCAGCCAGGCGCGCTGTGATGCGGTCACTTGACTCTTGATTCATCCTGACCGCCTGACAGACCGAGGCTAGGCCACGCGCTCAGCACCGGTGTGCTGCCATCGGGCTGCTTGCCTACCAGCCAGGCGCGCTGTCATGCGGTCACTTGACCTGATTAATCCTCTGTCTGCTTTTAAGCACCTCTCATACATTGCACCCTGTTCCCCGCCCCCACCTTCCTGTAGCTTGGACTCGCGCTGTGCGAGTGCGCCGCGCCTGACCGCCCCCCGCGCGTCTGCTTTCAGTGGCAGCGAGTTTGGGGGGAGTTCGGCTGGGACCATGACCAGGGGCGGGCGCCAGGGCTCGCAGCGAGGGGCGTTCACCCGCAGCCTGTCCAACACGGACGTGCCGCCAGAGACTGAGGAACGGGACGGCCGGCCGAGCAGCAGTCCCGTCGACCAGATACAAAGCTACAATGGTTCGTTCGGAGTTCCCATTCGCACTTATTTCGCTATAATGAGGCGTCGTTCTCGTATTGCCGAGTCTCGCGATTCAGGAGCTCGTCTTTTCATTTTGTTTTCCTTTGTGTTTTTATTTCCGCAGACGGCAGTCTCAGCGACACAGCTTTAGGAACTCAACACAACATGGGCGGATCGCGCAGGGTTAAAATGGCTGGTGGCACCACTGGCAAGATGGCGACGAGTATGGGCAAGAAGAGCTCATCGACGTCTCAGCTGTCGGCTACCGGTGAGAGACTCGGAGGTAACGCGACGGCGTAGCTAAGCGCCCTCCTTCTAAACGGGCAGGAAAGTTGGCTATCTTCACCCGTCCCCTCAGTAAAGAGTCGGGCCGCGCAGTGACATCAGCGACAGAACCACGCCGTCCGGCCCTCGATTGTGACTCGGAATCAGTAACAGATTTACTGGCTGCGGGGAAGATAATTTTCATTCCTGCAAAGTTTATCCTGTTTTATAAAGTTAGCTGTGCGAATATTATTTTCATGTTTTGTGTGTATAGCTGTCATTTTTTTAAATGAAAAAAAAAAAATGGCATTTGCCTTACTGCAAAACAATTTCTATCAGACTCTGTTATGTGATTTTTTAAATGTCTTTGAAAGCGTTTTGCATTCTAGCATTACCTCCACCTTTACTTGGTGGCTTCAACGGAGAGTGACTATAGCATTAGGAAGTGTATTGATCCAGGAGACCCAGTCGCCTACCACAGATCGACCAAAACTTTCTTTCAGAAATATTTTTTCCCCCCAACTTTAGTAAAGTTAAAACTCTAGCTAAGCAAGGGAATGAATTTTCTCTATTTTATTCCTAATTATCGGAGTGTTTTCTTGACACTCCCCTTAATAGTCCTGACCACTGATACTAATTAATGCTTTTAATTACACGTTCCGAAAGTAGGATATTTTCGTGTCGCTCTCAGTGCACAAACTTGTGTTACAGTCGATTTTCGTCGATCTGTGTCCTCGGCGCCGGGGCGCTTCTGTGTGCCATATTTGTGATAATGACCACCGTCATGTTATTCGCTCCGCGCACAGGCCGAAAACGTAGGTTAGGTTTCAACCGGAAGGGCAAGTCTTCCTTCACCGTGCACCGGAGCGAAGAGGTGCTCCCGGAGGATGTCCGGCTCCTCGTCAGGCAGGCCAGCTCCATGTCCAGCGACGGCGAGGGCTCCGGGGACGGAGACAGCAGGTGGACCTAACAGCCTCCCCCACCACCCACCTGTCGGCCTCGAGTCACTCTGCAGACTGCCAAAGTGTGCGGCAATTGAACTGTAGTAACTGCTATATCTGAGCTGAGAGACCGAGAGAGAACCGGAGAAAAATACATGGGACGAGGTGTGATGCCAGTGTGCTCAGGAAACGCAAGTGTGTACTTGAATGCAGTATTTCCTGCATACCTACATGTATTCAGGAAATAATGTGTACTTAGTCAAGTATGCAGGAAATAATGTGTACCTGGTCAGGTATGCAGGAAATGCTGTGTACTTGACCAGGTACACACTAAATCTCCCCAATAAATGTATGGAGGTTTTCGTGTGCACCTGGTCAAGTACACAGGATTTCCTGCATACCTGACCAGGTACACATTATTTCCTGCATACTTGGCTAAGTACACATTATTTCCTGAATACATGTAGGTATGCAGGAAATACTGCATTCAAGTACACACTTGCGTTTCCAGAGTGGCCTCTGCGAGGCTGAGATGTGAAAACTCGCGGGTTTTTCTCCCAGTTACGACCGTTCGGTATTTCACATGCAAGGTGTCTGCAGAGTCGTCTCAGCTGGCTTATTCCTGTTCGACGCAGACTCACCCCGCGCAGAGCGCACCTCCCTGACCTCCCGGCCAGTCCCTGTTGCACCGTTCTAATAATTAGAGCGAATGTGCTCGAGTCTATGCCAAAACTCCTCTACTTGCAAAACGAAATTAAACCTTCGTCTAATTTTGTGCTTTTTGCGTTTTTGTGTTTTATGGAACCTTAACGCAGCTTTGTCATCTCTATCCATGCCGTATTTTGACAGCCTCTGGGTTATCGTTTTGTGAGGAGATTCGCGTCCCCCTCAAATAAAAACTTCAATAACAAGATTGAAGGCCCCCACGACGTAGGGTTAGAGGGGATGTAAAGGGAGCACTTCATATCCAGAAAGAAATGATCTGTCCAATTTTTTTTTTCGAATCAACGGTTACCGGTCTCCTGCAGGTCAATGTCCGATTCATATCCATAATCAAATCACTGTCAATATAGCACGGATTCGACGAATCGACTCTGCTTTGACATGAGGTACCCGTCGATTGGACAGGAGGCTACTTTTGGCTCTTCATTTCTGTCTGGAGGCGGTGCGGTGTGCCCACAGAGCAAAGCACATTTTTTTGCAAGTATCCGTGTCGTTGCCGTAGGCTCGCCATCGTGTGGTCTTGTCGGTTTTGCACGACACGACTTTTAGCATGGTTGTCTGCTATAGCAAACAGTCGTTCAGAGAAGTTTGTAGAAGTATTGCTAGGATTTGTATTGAGTAAGCCGCGCACGGATTATTCACTAGTGTTTCATATACAGTAAACGTAAACGACAACATCCCACCCGCCTCCTCCCGAGCCCAGCTCAGCTCTTCCTTACCCCAGCATTCGTCCCGCAGTTTGTTTCATCCCAACATTCTTAAATTTCTCTTTCGGTTTGGAGGTTTGGAGCGCTAGGCCGCTGCTTGCTGCGCTTCATCTAGTGTGTGCCAGTGCGACCAGCCAAACCTGGAAATTCTTGCGCACTTTCCATATTCCCCCTGTCGAAGGGTACCAGGCGAGCAAGGAATTTCTAGCGTCGGGCTGGCTGCTGTGCTGTGTGGGGCGGGCGGCCCTGGCTCTGGCTGTTATGCCGGGCCGCCCGCCCACCGTTTTGTCTCTTTGTAAATAACATATTCTGTGGTTATCTGCACTGCCGTCTCTACTGGTATTGTAACCTTTCAAACGAATACTTTTTCTGTTGCCAGTTGCCAAGCGAGTAAGGGTTTACACAAAAAGAAAATTTACATTTTTATATTACTGGCTGTCGTTGAGATTTGAACTTAACGGATGCACATAAAATCTAGCTTGATTACATTTTATATATATGTATATATTTATTTGTATTTTTATAATACAATCATGCCCATTTTCTTGGCAACTCTTTTACGACCCCCTGTACATATTATGACGGCCGCCTAGCGAGAGTCTAGCGTTGTCTTGCTGCATCTCACAAAGTACGTAGGCGCTACATGTAGTTGGACATTATATACCGTTATACCATTATAAGTCGTTTAGACAAATCGTAGCATCTAGTATTTCGCACGCTGTGTTTTTTGAAGAGCTGTAAAACGAGTGCATCATCAACAGTAACGTCGTCCTTAGCCAGCCTCCGGCCGCGCCGGGCCGGCTCGGTACTGTGTCCTGCAGCGAGGCGACGCTAGGCTAGACCCCCGCACGGCGAGTCACACCCCGTCCGTCGCGTCGCCGTGGGAACGCAACGCCTGGCAGTGCCGTAGCAAGCGCATGCTGTAGTCTGTCACGTTGCCGCGGCGACAACCCCGTGACGTGTTGCCATGGTGACACGTCACGTCACGTCACGACGCGTCACCATGGCGTCACGCCACGCCCGCCCCGCCGGTCCCCCCCCCCCCCAATCCCCCCCATATCTGTGACTCTGTTGCTTTGATCGTTTTGATGTTGTGTGATGAGTGTGTCTCTCTCTGCTGCGGCTGTCCTTGTCTCACTCCCAGCGTGTCGCAGCGTGCCGGGCAGCGCACTCGCTCGCACATGGGGCAGGGGGCAGGGCAGGGGCACTAGTGCACAGGCCACGCCACCGGCCCCCCCGCCGGCCCTGGCCCCCCAGTATGTAGACGCAGTGAGCGAGATCACAGGCTCACGATTTTGAATTTTCTTTGCCAGAGGGTGGATCTAGAAAACGTAGCTCCCCTAGCAGTACCATCTCGGTCCAGCGGTCCCAGGAGGTGACCCCCCATCAGCCGAACACAGGCAGTCTCAACAGCATTTCTAGTTCCGACGGATCTTCGTGAGTAAAAATTACACACACAAAAAAAAATCTCTCCACTCTCTGCAGTCTGTACATGTCGGCACTCGACGACGGATCGGGCCAAGGTGGAGTGGGGAAGGGGAGGGGAGGCATGGGTGCGCGTCACAGTCGAATGCGAGAGGTCCTTCACTCAAATAAAATCAGTGTACACACCCAAAAGCAAAATCAGTAAGAAATCAGAAGGGGAAAAAACAGAAAAAAAATCAGGGGGAAAAACAAGAAAACAACAGAAAAAAACAAATGAATAAATCAGTAAAAATAAAGACAATTACGAAAGACTAGAAAAATCAGAAAAAAGTTGTGTACGCTTGACTTTCTAATGAAGGACTCCTCGCGGTCGAATGCACTCTTCTTTTCAATCTATCCAATTATCACACTCGTGCTGCGCATCACTCAACTCCCCAGGGGCTCCACGAGCCTCTTACACTGAATTGCACGATCCTCTTCTCTTTTCCATCTCGACGATATGTTTCTGCACAGCATTGGTCCGATCCGTTGTTTGACAAGTGCATGTTTAAATAAATTTTTACAAGTTTAAATAAATTTTAATTGTTTGATCTATGGACGTCTAAAGCTCGGCACTGGCGCCCCGGGGCGATCAGGGCACTCCTTAGCACAAGTCCTTCAGTTTTTTGGGGATTTGTGAATTAACGACCGGTGTTCTTCACTTTATTGCTCTAAATAATCTTGTACCTTTCAATTAAGTTCAGTGCAGAAGGCGAACCCTTTCTTGCGATGCTTTATTATTGGCCTTCGACACCCCCTGTCTTCGTGGTGTTACGATAAATAGGGAATTCCTTCAAGTATGCATGCAGTCTACTTAGCACCTAAATCTTCTCTACTTTTGCATCAATCTTCTGCCTTCTATCTGCCACGGGGTGCCCGAGATCGATCGTATTATAATCCCTGCCCTCTTAGTTTAAGCGATCGGCATCCAGTGATGTTCCACGTCAGAGAATGTTTCGCACCTGATTGCTAACGTTTTGTGTGTGTATTTTTTTCACCTGAAAATTTTCTGGCCGCTCTTTTCATGGGTAGAGTAATTCCTGTGCGTATGGATGTAAGGGAGGACTCGTAAAGAAGTGAAGTAGTGTGAGTGGTGCGCTCTAACATCAAAATTTTGCCAAATCGACATGACGGAATACGAACATGGTTTTATCTTAAGACTTCAATTTGACGTTGGTGTATCGGTTTTGTGCAGTATTCATCAAGCAACTCCATTCTGTTAAGAAAACTCAAACGAGTTTACACACTGATCTGACGTCCGAGCTACTTAATTTGCACCTTCACCCTCTTTGCTTTTCTAGTTCTGCACGATAAGCCTAGTGGTCTTGCAGAAATATTTCCCCCACTTGAGCACTTTTTCCCGTGTGAAAATGCTAACGCCCGCTAAATTACCCCTCGTGAGGCATTCCTTTTGATCTGTCTCTCTCGTTGACTTTATGGGTCAACTTCCTACATGTACAAACTTTGTAGAACGTAGCGTGTTAATGCCTAGATTTGAGTGCTCGTTGTTTGGAATCGAATTGCTTTTCTTTTGTTTTGCTTAATCGTCAGCTTTTTATATGGTTTACCTGCGCCTTTATTATGAACAAAAGTTAATGTGAGTTTGTTTCTTTCCCGGGCAAGTAACACTTTAAAAAACAAAACTCTTATTTTATTAACAATGACATTTTATTTTGATGCATTATTTGTGTTTTAATGTGCTGATTAGAAACAAATTTAATTGAAAAGATTTCGAAAAATTTAGATTAAATGCTTCGCTGATTTAGATGGATACTAGCCACAGCTTCGATTTTGCTTCAACATTCCTTACCTCTCCTTTTACATCCTCTCATATCATTCTCGTTCTTCCGAGAAGAAAAACTTGACCCTCATTTAAACCTTTTGAAACCCTCCATTCTTTAAGAAACCAAATTCCATCAATCTAAATTCTAAAAACGCTTTCCTCACGAGTTCCGAGGTTCGACGGGCGTTCTGCTTCCGTTTCGACCACACAAGCTGTCTGAATAAAGAGGCGGTACAAGAGCCTTGAGAGGGACAGAGAGAGCGGGAGAGAGTGTAAGGAAGGTACCCTTCCTATTTTTTTTTCTCTCTCTCTCTCTATTCCCTTCAAGACTCTCCTAGCTGTGTAGTGGTCGAGGGGGTCCGGACCGAACAGTCCGTCGCACCGGGGCTCGGTGGGTCGTACCCGCTGCTGAACTAACCCGCTCTCGCCGTCGTGTCCTCCAGCTGGGCGTCCATGCGGGGCTCCATGGGCCCCGATCCCAGCGGCGCGCTCACCGACTTCATCGAGGGCCTCGGCCCCGGGCAGCTCGTGGGCCGCCAGGTGCTGGGGGCGCCCTCGCTCGGGGACATCCAGCTCTCCATGTGCTACCAGAAGGGGTACCTGGAAGTGGAGGTGATCCGCGCGCGGGGGCTTCAGGCAAAGCCGGGATCCAAAACGCTGCCAGGTGAGCCCCGCGACCGCCATCCTAGGTAACAAAAATCCTTTCTGAAATGAAAAGAAAATGTGCTTGATCCGGTTGCGTTTTCTGTTCGTTTCCAGCACCATACGTAAAAGTTTACCTGGTGAACGGCAAGCGATGTATATCCAAGAATAAGACTCATACGGCGAGAAGAACTTTAGACCCTCTGTATCAACAACAGCTTATTTTTAGAGAAAATTTCGCTGGCTGTGTACTTCAGGTAAGTGTTGTGATTGTTTTTCGTATCAAATTACGAATTGGCAAGAAATGTCAATGTGATGCACTCACACGAGAAAAATTGCCAATGCGATTTGCCGCACCTCGCATACCTGGAGAAATAAAATGCATATCTCTGTCGCGGCAGGTGACGGTGTGGGGAGACTATGGTCGCATCGAGGGCAAGAAGGTGTTCATGGGCGTGGCGCAGATCATGTTGGACGATCTCAACCTGTCCGCCATGGTGATCGGCTGGTACAAGCTGTTCGGAACCACCTCCCTGGTTAGTGGCCCTCCCTCGCTCGCCCTGTCGGCTCTCTCGCGCCGCAGCTCGGACAATAGCCTAGACTCGATCCCCACCAACCCGTAGCGGGGCAGCGGCGCTGCAGGCGCTGCAGTGCGGAGCGGGGCAGGCAGGGCAGCGGCACTGCTGCCCCGGTGCCAGCACCGCCAACACCGCCACCACCACCACCACCATCTTCACCACCATCATCACCATCTTCATCATCAAAACAAGCCGCTCCGCTCGCGTGCTGGCTGTATGCCTGCTCCAGGTTGTCTGAGCCCATCATGTAGTGTGTGCCCCCAGGTGGCCGGGCGGGCCTAAGCCCCTCCGGCCCCACCACGCCACACCCCTACCCTAGGGTAGGTAGTAGGTAACAGCCGCTTCTCTGTGTGACAGTCTGCCTGTGCCTCAGTTTTCTTCGCCGTTCCCCCTCTTTCGTCTTTTCTTTATTCCGTGCTCTGCTTGTCGCCTCCCTGATTTTCAATTTTGAATTCAGTAGAAGTGAATCGCTTTGATTCGACGTTGACTTTGCTCTGCATTGAGCCTCGACTACGTTGCGTTTTCGGCGGTTCGATATACATACTGCGTGCCATGAATGCACAAATAAGCGGTGATGTCTCTGCAATATCTAGACTCGTCTTTATTTTCCTGACCAATTATTATGATGTTTTTGCTGATTTTATTTTTCCTCATTTTGCATCTCACCCGCCTACCGCTCGGCTGCAGTAGTAGATATGCACCCCCCTACCCAGCCCTCCCGACACCCTGAAGAGCTCAGACAAGCTGTTGCTGGCCCACGCTGCCTGCGCGCCGCCGTGCGGGTAGGCAATCCCTGCCGCCTGCTGATTCCGAACGTCGCGCTCTCGCACCTCCGTCCTTGTCGCACTCATGGGGCCCTGCCACCCCCAACATGCGGCACCGCCATAGGTGCGACACGGACGGAGATACGAGAGCGATCTTCTGAATCAGTCGGCAGTGCCGTCGCTCACGGGGGCGCGGCGGGCTGCCTACCTTGCAGGCTGCCGCTTCGGCGAGGCGCTCTCTTTGCCCGCGGTCGGCCGGTCAGCAGCGTGGCCACAGTTGGCGAGGAATGCTGCCACGTAGTTGACGCTTTAAATTAAATGTTCGCGACACACTATTATCAACAGTAACGAGAAGTAGCGTTTTAAATGTCTTGTAAAGAAGAATCAATGATTATCTATAAATTGTGTCGTTTCATAGTGGTGTAATTGTGACGTGCGGGTTAAGCGAAGGTACACAGTGTACGTAAAGAAGGAAGATTGGATTATACATCGCGGACAGTTACGGAATTAGTGATTGAATTTCTCCTAGTACTTGGCAAAGCAACCGAGACGCTTTGCCTTCAGCCATGCCCGCTTTGCTGGAACACTCATCTCGTGAGCGTTTAGTTCGCACTCAGGTTTGTCCAGCACATTTGCTTCAGGCAACTCACTATTTTAGCAAAGGAGATGTTTTTAATAACTGTTGTACACGTAGGACTAAGTGGGCGAAAAACTGTAAACCAAACCTCTTTTCGACGAATGCTGTAGAACTCAGAAAGTGTTGTACTGCTTTGGTTTCACTGCATTTTCGTAATTGTTTTGGCGGACCGCTGACGTTTGTTGTGACACTCTTTTGTGCTTTGTTGCGTTTTACACACCACATCATAAATTTTCGAATGGCGCGCGAATAGTGTGCAAAAGTGCTGCAAAAGCCAAATTCTAAAAATTCTTGCAACAAATTTACATAAATGTAAAATAAAGAAACTAAATTATTCTGACTCTTTCTTCTTTCTGTTTTGCAGTAAAGTGGGTCTGAACTCCGACTACCCCGGCATCTTCCCTCTCACCATGGTCATCGCCACCGCATCATCACCGACATCATCATCATGAAAATCATCAAATTCATCAACATCTCTCAACGCTTCGTCTTTATATATGTATAGGAGACTTTTATACAATGTTATGGAGAGTGATAAGGCATGTTGCTCGTGTGATAGACGTGTCTCGCCGCCACCAACGCTACGCCCCGCCCCCACCTCGCCACGCTACGCTCCGCCACGCCCCGCCGCACAAGCCAAGCAGCGCCCTGCCCTGCCGGTCCTGCTCGGACCTAACCTGTGTGTTTAGACATCTCAAGCAAGAAAGGTTATTCATTATGAAACAAAGATATACTATAAATATATGAATATTTACAAATACCTTGGATTTATTACTTTTAAAAAAAGGACATTGTAACATATTGTACAGGCAATTTTGTTATCGGTACTCTTCATCATGTACGTACATGAAAGACCAAACCGGTGAGACGCAGCCTCTTTGCTCGCCGCCGCCCCTCCCCCATGCCCCCCCTCCCCCCCTAATCCCCCTTTTCTGCTTCACGCCTTCCGTCCAGTCAGCTCTATATACGAGTGGCATGTGCCAAACGTCCTCGTTGGAGGAATTGAGAAAACCTCGTGACTTCCGTTTTCGTGAATCGTCTGGACCCCTCTTACTCTTCTTTGCCTTCGCCCTCTCACTGCAATGACCCCCACCCCCACCCCTCCCCCGTGAGATCAACTCCGAGGCCCATGCGCAGTGGCCAGGCCAGTGGCCTCGGTCTGTAGGGGCTGCAGCGAGTGAGGAGGCCGCCCCCTCACTTTTTATTCTTTTCAGTTGATTTTTTATTTCAACTAGGTTGTCCTTTTTGTGGTGCAATCATTTGGCGCTTCATCCAGACTTACGCATTAATACAAGCATCTGTTAGTATCTAAAGAGTTATGATGAGGAAAAGAATCATTGTAATTTCAAGTTAGGATAAATATGTGCATGCTGTGATTTTTGTTGTTCTTTCGAATATGTTGACGCATTGTCTTTATATTAGCAGCAGAGGCTGCTGAGTCTCGGGGTGAGCGGTTGCTCACGGATCCGTCGTGTATGAGAGGGACAGAGACAGAAAGAGTGTGTGTGAAAGTGAGAGTGAATGTGAAAAAGTGCGTGTTTGTGTTTTTCTAATCAACTGATACCAAATCGCATTGGCTGCGGAGAAACTTCTTTCAAGCAAATTCTGCATAAAATTTAATTCTTCTATTAATTTTTTTTACTCCAATATGTTAACGTTATTGCTTACAAAAATCCAAAATTTTCTGTTTTCAAAATAAGGAGTGAATGTCCAACCGTGATAATCAGACTTAGAAAATTAAAGCAAGTAAGCCAAACTTTTACGAAAGCCGCATTCAAATGAGACCTGCGGTTGGGGATTTTTTTTTTTTCTGATTTGCAGTAGTATTCCGTAGTATCAAAGCTCGGACTGCATCATTTTATTTCTTTTGTCTGATTTATCCAGCTAGGACGAATCCGGGTGAAGTGTTTGTGCCTTCACCTCAGTTCTGAACATATCCTTACCATTGTATCATAATTTTAAATTGTGCTCAAGTATTTAGGAATGTTAGGTTCTTGATCAACCGCAAGCCCCAAGCCCCAGTAAAAAGCGACACGCAAGTTAGCGGCAAAAGAAGCGAATTGACGTGAAGTCACATTTACGTCGAAGTGAAAACATAACTTCGGAGTCGTTTCTTACTGGGCCATCAAACCGGTCCGGCCACAGAAAGACATAAAATTTAAAAAGAAAATACTTACTTAAAAATTGAAAAGCACTCTGGATCTGTGATAATACCTTTTAACTGCTGTGCAGACTGTTGTTAAGCGCCATGATGCTGCGAGTGTTATTATTACTACTCTTGTCCTGGGTCCAGCGAAGCAGAGCGAAGCAAGCAAAGGCCGGCTAGGCTACGCGGCTCCAAGCTGCTCCAAGTACGCCAGGCACAACCTTAAAGTTCTCTCTAAGTCGTCGTTATTTCTTTCCTCCGCTCTTTAACCGTACGGCTTTCATTGGGAAGCTCTCAAACTCTAGGTTAAACACTAACATAAGAACGTCACATGTAAATACGAAGACAATAAATGTATCTATGCAAAAACTACGACTTTAGTACCTTCCGTTTTTTCCAGATCGGAACAGAATTGTTATCTCCGAATTCGTGGCCGAGGAATTCCCTCGCCTTCACTACCCTATGTGGCAAAGAATGCCGCGCATGCCGCGCATATGCCGCGCCGATGGAGACAGCGGCCGCTGCCCTGATCCCTCTCCATATTCGGTGGTCAGGCCGTCAGACCATTCGAAAAATGTATCATCGGTTTCGTGTCTTGTCAAGCCCGTTAAGCCCCCGTATCCCGTATTCGTGGACGTGGTCACCATCCATTCACATCTGGTTCCGGTTTTGGTGTTCACGAGTTCACAGCACAGCCCTCCCGCGCTGACGGTGGTGAATCAAAACTCATCGACAGTTGACTGTCGGTGTTTGCGAGAGCACGAAAGTTCCAACCTTACTTTCCATCCCTATCCCTCCCTGCTGCTGTCAGCAGTTGGCAGAGCGAACTGAGCGGTCCGTCTGTGAAGGGGTCGGGTCGTCGGCAAACCGTCAAGTAAGTACCGATAGAAACATAACTTTTCTTATCGCTGGGACAGTAGGCGCATGGTGGAAAGTCACCCCTGGCTTCTGCGGTTTCGGGAGACTGATGTGAATGTCGGAAGCAGCTGAGTAATCAGCTTGTGCGGACTGGTGTCGACCCGGTTCGGTCCTCTTGCAACGTTGACACTTTTAATTCGGACTTTAAATTGGTGCTGGATGTGTTATTCTTCTCAATTTTTGAAGTGCAGTTTGCCTCTAGCCAAAGTCATCAGAGTGCAAGACAAGGTTAGATCAGTAAAACGACTCAGGCGGGCACCCCGTGCTTGTAAAACGGAAACCTCAGCTGTGTTCGCTTTGCAGTTAAAATATTGTATCTTTGTCGGAGTGTCACTTATTGTTTTTGTGTTTTTGTTAGATTAGCGTGTAGTATGAACTTTTTAAATATCTCATTGATCTATTTTGAAAACATTGTTTGCCTGTCAACATTTCCCTTCCGTTGGCTCTTGTTTACTCATTCGCATCTCTCAAAAGCATGTCAGTTATCGCGAATCCTTTCATTTATTACATTCTTATTTTCTTTTATTTTCAGAAAATTGCCCCATTAAAATGGGCCTCCTCTCCTTTGTATGGAGTCTCACGAAACTTTTTATCATCTGCTTGTTAATAACATTCTTACCTGGAATTCCTCCTAATGCAGAGTTTAAAGAGTATAGGTAGGTGCCTTTATTCAACTTGCAAATGTTACTGGAATCTTAAATCGTGTTTCTAGCTCTTAACTTTATCTTTGTCTTCTCAACAGTGTTGTAAAGCCAAAATCCCTTGACGCTGAGTTTTTGGTGAGGAAACATCTTGACAATGCAGAACGTATTTTTGAGGGACAGTTTACTGGTCCTGAGGCCTTTGCCATGTACAATGGCGAAGTGTACACAGGAATTCATGGTGGCTTTGTCGTTAAAATTGAGGGAGGTGAAATAAAGCCTGTTGTCAAATTTGGGGAGAATTGTGGTATGTAGTATTTCTTATCAAATGTTCGTGTAAATTTGTGCAATGCATACAAGATTGTAACATTTTTTTTCTTTTTACTTAATAATTAGATGATATTATTGAAGAACATAAATGTGGTCGGCCCCTTGGTATGAAATTTGATGCAGCTGGTAACTTGTATGTGGCTGATGCCTACTATGGTATTTTTAAATACAATGTCCAGACAGGTATTAATCACTCTCCCCTGTTAGTTTAACTATTTTATGGGCAGTATAACACTTACTGTTGTCCTTTCTAGGTCAAAAAACCTTGCTAGTTGGTGTTAATGAAGAAATTGAAGGAAAAAAATCAACATTTGTTAATGACGTAGCCGTAGCTAAGGATGGCTCTGTTTATTTTACTGTAACAAGCACAACCTTCCCACTTTTTAATGGTGTGCATGCAATGTTAGCTCCCGGCGATGGACGGTAAGAGAATTTAACTATATAAAAAACTGATTCCCTTTATAAATTATACATGTTAACTTACTTGTTCTAATTTTGATGTGCCACTTTTAGAGTTGTAAAATACGATCCTCAGACTAAAAAGGCCGCGGTCTTGGCAGATGGACTGCATACCCCCAATGGTATAGCTCTCTCCTTAAATGAAGACTTTCTTGTGTTTGCTGAAAGTGTGGGTGCTCGTGTGATGAGGTAAATGTTTTTTGTATATTCCATATTTTTAACTCAGCAACCGGCCTTTTTAAATTTTTTAGAGGTCCTTCAACTTGTGATGTGTTACAGGTTTGACTTGAAGGGGAACAAGAAGGGCATTCTGAGTGTATTTGCTGAAGGGCTCCCAGGCTTACCTGACAACATAAGAATTGATGGGCAGGGTGGCTTTTATGTTTCACTTGTTGTGCCTGCTGATGAGTCTCATCCAGCGTTGCCTATTGTGCTCGCACCTTTCCCCAACATCAGAAAGTTTTTGAGCCGAGTAATTTTCCTTCTTGAGCTCCCATTTGCTCAAATTAACAAGTACTACCCAAATTACTTCTGTCGCCGTGCAGAGCATTTTGTAAGTTTTGCTCAAAAATTGCATCCATTTGTTCTATTTGGAAAATGTCTCATCATCATGTCTTTTCCAGATTGGTCATTTTAGCAGTACTTCAGGTTTGTCTGACAATGGTGTGAACATTTTGAATTTGGATTCTAATGGTCAAATTAGAGATGCATTGATTGGTAGAGACGGATCTATTGCTCACATCAGTGACATGATTGTTTCTGGAGATTACATTCTTCTTGGATCACCCTACAACAACTATATTGGACGTATTCCCCGACCAAATACGCCCCACCAACTTCACATCAAATCAGTTAGGTATGAAGAAGCAACTCCTCAGGATATAAAGCAGGAGGAGTTGGCTGCAAAGAAAGCAGCTGCAGAGGCAAAAGCCAAGAAAGCGAGAGAAGACCAAGCCCAGAAAGCTGCCGAGGAAGCAGAGAGAGCAAGGAAGGCTGCTGAAGAGGCAGCTCGTTTGAAAAAGGAAGCTGAAAACGCTGCTAGAAAAGCAGCTGAAGAGTCCAAGGCTCGGCTGGCTGCTGAAGAAGCAAAGAAAAAGGCTGCAGATGAAGCCAGAGCAAGAAAGGTTGCTGAGGAAGCTGCTAAAAAAGCAGCTGAAGAAGCCAAGGCTAGGAAAGCTGCTGAAGAAAGTGCCAGAAGAGCTACAGAGGAGGCTAAAGCCAAAAAACTGGCTGAGGAAGCCAAAGCTAAGAAACTTGCAGAGGATGCCAAAGCAAGAAAGATAGCAGAAGAAACTAAGGCAAGGAAAGCTGCGGAAGAATTAAAACTGAAAAAAGCTGCGGAAGATTCTGCAAGGAGGAAGGCAGCTGAAGATGCAAAACCTAACCGTGCTTCGGGAAATTCTGGGAAAAACTAAAATCCAACAAGATCTTCGATTGTTTAATCTAATCTTTCGTTACTGGAAACTCATTTGCTTCAATTTGCTGTAGTGTGCTAAGTATATTGCATTTTGGTAATGTACTCCTCATATTTCATTCAAATTTAGCCTAGGTAGTTTAATCTAATAATTATTCTGGAAGATTGTATGTGTTTTTAAACTGCTGAATCTAGAAGTGCTCAGTTAGTTGGCTGTGACTTTCAGAGTTTCACCTTGTTTCCGTTTGTAAGTGTTTATTCTACATTTTGGTTTGTATTTCTTATCTCTAAAGCATGCTCTAAATTCACATTGTGCCTTGCACCACTCATCAAAACACGTGCCATTGTGATACTGTTTTAGATTCCTCTTAGCTTATTGTGCCAAAACTCATGTGCCCGTAAGTCTGGCAAACATTGTATTTTCTGGAAATTTTACATTCCTTCTCTTTCATTCCTGTAGTTAAGATTTTCCTTGATATGAATCTCAATGCATTCCATTTTGTCTTTTTGTTGTCGAGTACCAGTGTTTCATTGTGTTAATGTTCTTACAAACGTTTTTACGGGCAAATATTTTCTGATTGAAACAGAGAATATTAAAATAACTAGTACTTTGTGTGACATGGCAGCTCTCCTCTATATTGGCAAGATTTGTGGATTCATATTTTGCAATTTCTCTTTTGCTTGGGGAAGATTTTTATTGTGGTTTTTGTATTTTAAGTACCTGTAGTAATTTACATTTGCATGGAAATATGAGTAACGTAATCTCATGAGATGGTCTTTGTTACATGTTAGTGTAGGGTTTTGAAGGTAGTAGTAATATCTGTTGTCACAATTAAGAATGCAATTGCTCTGATGGATGGGTGCCTGATGCACTCTCTCTACAAATTAGGTTCTGCATATTTCCAGTATATTTATGAAGTTATAATTTTGAAGGTATCCCATGACTGCATAATAATTTGATTATCTTGATTCATATCTGTTTTGTACCAGTACCTATTTATGTCGTAAATCTTTCTAAATAAACAATTTCTTTATGCTATGGTTTCATTTACTGTGAAGTAGATCTTTCTTCTCTGAGGGAAATACTGGCCCTGGAACTCTTTGAATGAACCGCCGAACCGCCCAACCTCTCAAACCTTGTGCAGGGCTGCCAGCCCAACCGGCCCAAATGCATTGCATGGGCCTCTTTTCTCCACTCTTTAACTTAGTTCTCATTAATGGGTGAACATTTTTCTTCATGTTAGTCGATGAAGATAAGGGAATTGAGTGGAAATAGACGATTCCAGGATAAGCTGGCAACACAGCAAAGAAATCGGGATAGCGGTGTTGCCAGCTTCTCCTGGAATCGTCTATTGGTGGGAATTACTACTTTAACAAACAGAAAAATATTGAAAGTTCGCATGTTGTACTAGTCACTTTCCAATATCTCGACATTTGGCGGAAAATTTGTGTGTTTGTCTGTTTTATATATTTTTTCGTACCTCGTACATTCAATCAACAACCGGTTGCCGCTAGGAGTAGTTTTTTTGCTAAGCGTTGGCATCTCTGCTTTCCTTCTTTCCCTGCCTCTCTCCACCTACTCCACCTCCCACCTCGCTTACCTCGTGGGTCCAAGTTCGTTGATGGTGGATCGGCTTCTGCTTTCTTGCATTTGCTGATTTCTTAAGTTAGTCAACGGTCTCTAGTGTGTCAATTGTGATATCTTGCGGAGAAAATTTAAAATTCTTCCTTTTTGCCATGGCGCTACGAACGGTGAGTTTCTTTCCTTTCTCTTTAGAATACTTGACCAAAAAAATGATGTCTAGCCGCAGAGGCGCGGTGACCGCCGTACGATCTCTCCTTGTGCAGTTCTCTCCACGACCCTTGCTGATTCATAACTGTAGCACTATTACTTGCTTTAAAAATAAAATATATCATCGACTTCGATCACTTCTCTCTTTACTAGCTTTGGCTCTGCAATGCTGTTAATAATAGACGTGGGTTGCCGGTGAGGTTAAGTGGGAAGTTGTTCATTCATGCTTACCTTGACTACCACTTAATCATTTAACCTGTTTCAATGAATAATGAACTATTTTCGTCCACCGAATCATATTTTCTGATTCGCACTATTACTGTGAAGCTGTTAATATTATTATTTTTGTACTAGTAATATGCCAGGAGCAGAAGCATGTATTGCTATCTGCATTTCTGATTGTGGCACTCCGAGTTTTCGCACATGTCTGAATATGTGCAACACCAATCAGTGACTGTAAATATCTTCTTCAGATGTTCCAGCATGCTGTCAAGACCTGTACCTCATTCCCAGCCATCTACACCAACCAAGTGCGGTCAGTGGGAGCCTGTAAGTTCTTCCTATCAGACAATCAGAAGAAGTATTCGAATGAACTTAAAATCTTGGAAAACCAACAAATCCTCACTAGCAATAATAATTGTCCATATTTTCAGTTGTCAACCAAGTTGAGTTATTAGGAAGAGTTGGTAAAGAACCACAACGAATTGGAGCCAATGATGCGGTTGCTTTCCCATTGTACACAGAAACAGTTGTGAAATTACAAGATGGATCAGGTTTGTGTCAATTCAAAATTCCTACCTTGTATCATCAGCATGGGATTGTGGCCTAAAAAAATGGTTTATTTTTGTTTTCAGTGAAAACTTACCCTTGCTGGCATAAAGTACTTGTTCCTACCAAACTATTAGCTAATCTTGTATTTGATTCTCTTGAGAGAGGACAGCGTTGTTATGTGTCAGGACGGGTTGCCTATAGAGCTGCTGAACAAGCTGAGGATGGAAGAATGATCTACAACCATCAGGCAGCAATTATTGCTAGAAGGGTTATCTTCCTTGAAAAGAGCAGAAAAAGACAAGCAGAACAAGCAGACATTGCAGCTGATGGTCCTAATACAGCTGCTGCTAGCAGTAATTAAATACTAAGAAATTTGAAGTGAAAGCAACATTGCTGATTCTAAACAGGTGTTAGTAGTTACCTGCTTTTGCAGCTCAAATGATGTGTTAGCTCTTTGAACATCCTTACAACTACTCTTACTCTTCTCTACTGTTTCAAGTCCAAGAGCTTTCACAGTTTATTGTAGCAACACTGTTAATGTCATAATTGAGGTCAAAACAGTACTATTGTGGACTTACCAAACTACGGTGCTCTGGTTTCAAATCAATGCTGCACAGCTAAGTCCATACTTCATTGTATTCTGTGTGAGTGAAGATTCATTTGTAATAAATATTGTTAAAATCTCAGATTGTCATCATTTGGAAGCATCACAGTATTTTTGAACATCATGATTCCAGCCTTGTGAAATTTCAAATAAACAACACATACAGACTTGCTCACAATTTATTCATCATGATGTGTACTATTTTGAATCAGTTTTACTGCATTGATATTTAGCTTTTCTTTGTATTGCAATGATCATAAAGTTCGTGTGTGACAAATTTTTTATGAATCATGCATTACTCAAAGCAGAACTTTTTCTTAGTCACATTGCAAAATTGCCACTGACCAAATTTCTGAGATCTGACTTGAACTAAAAACAAAGTACTCATGTGTAGTTAAATGTCTCTTAATACCACATCTTGATCAAGCTAAGTTTAATCTTAAGCAAACATAATATGCTTCCTACACCTGAAGGCTGCAATTTTACTGTGTTTCATACACGCAACACCAATTGCATCGAACCTGCTTTCATCAAATTTACGGCATACAAGGAAGCATTTGGATGGCCCCTTGAATGCTGTTCTTTTTGTTTTCTTTTGCTTTTTATTTTGTTCATCATTAATGCGGTGCAGTTATGGAACTTTGGTTTACACCAACTGTCTCCTTGTCTCTGCCAGTCCTTTGAAATGTAGGTCTTACAAATAAGTTTTCTGTAGCTTTTTTTCTTTCAATAACTCTGACAAAATTATGGAGGCATGAGTGAGAAACAAAAAATCCTAACAAGTACACATTGCACTGCTCATTTGTTTGTTTTATGTGTGTTCTTCAAATTTGACAAAAAATAAACCATGCATACAAACATATTTATGAACAGCCCAATATAAACTCTAATTGAGTTAAGAGCCAATCTAAAGAGAAAATAGGGGAGAGGGAGGAAAAGAGGAGAAAAAGGGAAAAAAACCAAAAAAAACAACGTTATTAAGGGCCACAGAGTCAATATTAAATGTTCACAGCCATTCACTTAGTCAGCAAAACAATCTAAAAAGAACATGTGACAATCAGTTTACCACACACAGACAAGTACCTTCCTTAATCCAGAAATATGATAATGTGATTAGAACTTGAACAGCATGTCAGTGGGCACAGGAAAAAGAAGTAAATCTAAAACACGAAAAGAAAAACATCATACATAAAAATGTGATAGCATTAAACAATCTTGCTCTTAACAGTACGGAGTGTCCATCACCATACCAAGAGTCACAATTTACACCCCTAATTCTTTTAAGGAAAAGAGATAAGTAAAATAATCTAATTTCACTCGGTGCTCTATCAAATTGGTCATACATTAAAAACGTATGACTGAAACATGAAAGTGCTCATACATCCAAGGATGATAATAACCCTGCAAATTTTAATTCTTAATGGGAACATACATAAGGATCACATACATGGAACTTTTCTTTACAACTTGTTTTAAAGAAAGGATTTTTAATGTAATACAATTTTGCAAAGGCACTTGGGTATTTTTTCTTGATTAAATCTGCCATCCTATTGCTTGGTGAAATCAGTAGTCACATGAATAACATGCTCAATCAAATTTTTTCTAATGCTTTGTCTATGCTAATCACATTAAAAATCCTGCCTTTAAAAATGGAAATAACTTTGAAACTAGAACTGGGCAAGTATTCGACTAGTCAATATATAATTCTCTCCAGTTCTTAGCATCATTATCATACAATTTCACTTACTCTATTAATCTTAAATCCAGGATAATGCATTTGACTGTATAAAAAAAAAGGTAAAAATTTTACAAACAACTACTGTTACAAACTGCAGTGGTAAACAAAAGTAATTAAGTTGTTTACAGAGCAAGATATTATCGTTTGAATCTGTTATATTTGATGAGTTGCAGAGCCTTCTGCATAAGTGGTGCTTTTGGCTTTGGTTTGCAGGAACCTACAACAAATAATGATAAAATTGAAATAATTTACTGAGTTACCAAGAATATCATGTAATCGTGTTATTTGACATAAAACTCACTTGAATGGGAACTGCTGGATCCAGCTCCTCTTGGTGCTGGAACAGATACTGCAGGACCTGCAGACACTGTGGATGATCTACCCGTAAATGATGAACTGAGACCTGAACCTTCTGCCTTTGATGGTATTGATGAGGATGATGCATGGGCAGTGCCAAATTTGGCCTAGAACATAAGAAAAAATCATAAGATCAAAACATTTTTAATCTTTTTAATTTTTAATCTACCATTTGATGTGGGGAAATGCCTTACTTGTTTTCTGGCAATATTGCGAGGTGGTTTAGCTGTCCCTTCAATATAGGCCAGCTGAGTCTTACGTACTGGCAACAATTTAGCTTTAGATGAGGCTGCTATATTTGCAGTTAGTGATTTCAATTTGCTCTCCCGTTCTTCTCGACATCTCTGTGGGCAGAAAAAAAAATTTGCTGTGACAGACTATCATGTTGAACAGGACTTCAGAAAATGAGAAATCCCTAATGCTTCCAATTTCCTTGAGTTTTCTATTTTGTGAATTCTGCTTACCAGGTACATTTCTCTCCACGTCTCCATCTCCTCCCTTTTCTTATTTCGAAAATCTTTTTTACAATGATATTCCCAAAACATATCTGTGTCTTCTATCAAATATGCGTTGTAATGTTCTAACGTGAAAAGTTGATCGGGAGTGGCACGCTCCAGAACAGGCTTCAGTAAGTCGAAGGGAACACCCCCGGTATACTCAAGAGCTGTTCACACAAAATAAAACAGAAAATAAAAATTAAATCAATGAAGATAGAAAAAAGGGTAATGATTGAAATGTAATCACCATCAATGTTTTCTTGAAGAACTCTGGTACATAAATCAAAAAGTGAGGGAACATGGGTATATCCAGTTTTGTTCCCCGAGTAGACTTTAGTTCTGAGCATAAAACAAAAGAATGTTAATTTTCTGTAGTACAAAAATTCATCAACCTCATTTTTCACTTAAAAAAAGCCTTACCTTTGAACCTTAGAATACATTATATTTGATAGTGCATCATCTTCACTTTGGTAACGTTTTGGAGGAGAGTTAAAGAAACTAGGTTGTGGCAGTGGTTTGTAATTAGGATTTAAGGCTGGAAGACCAAAATCTTCATCAACATCTATTGATGGTGGCAACTGTGGAGGAGACTCCTGTTCCATCTAATTTAAAAAATAAATGCAATGTGAAAACAAACCACAAGGACAGCAACAAAAGAAGTGGTTTCAGTATAAAGATTTGGCAGGGAAAAAATTTGGGTTCTTTTAAAAACAGTCTATTACAATATAATTAATTAGGTGTCAATATATCATACCTCATAGGAGAAGTTACAGACATCCTTTGCTTTTTTCTCAGAGCTACTTGAGGAAGATTTAGGCTTCTTCTTTGATGGAGAATATGAGGAGGAAGTACCAGATGAGGACTTCTTCTTTGATTTTTGAGGAGTAGAAATCATGCCAAGAGCAGCCTCAAAACTTTTACCTAAAAGTTTAATCTTAATTATTAAGCTGTGAAGAGTAAGCAAATACTACATGTAATGGTAATAAGATGTTCAGAACAGACCTGAAAAAGAGTCAACACCATCTTCATCATCTGATTTCTTTTTCTCCTTTTCTTTTTTTTCTTTAGAAGATTTTTTTTCCTCTCTGCTCCTACGCTTGTCTTTGTGTTTATCTTTCTTGTCCTTTTCTTTATTTCTTGATCTATCTCCACCTTTTGTATCAGATGAATTACTAGAATCTTTTTTGGTATGAGAACTACTACCAGAGGATGATGATTTTTCCTCTTTGTATTTGCTACTTGATGATTTACTTTCCTTCAGTTCATGCTTACTCGATGAATGTTTACTTCTTTCTGAGCTGCTAGAAGAGCTTTTGGTCTTGTGCTTGTGAGACTTTTCTTGCCTGTCTGGTTTTTTATGATGTACTTCATCATCAGAAGACTGTGCATTGCCTTCTTCACTTGAATGCCTTTCTGTTTTTATAAAACCATGCCTTATATCCCTATCATCATCACTTAAAGTACCACTACCTCGCCTGCCAATAGTCCAGTCCTCCTCTAAACCAAAATTCTCATCATCACCGTTAATGCTTCTGTTTTCATCAGGTGTGGAATTGTAATTTTTGATGGTGACTATTTTCTCACTCTTCAGTCTTTTATCTTTGTTCTGATCATGATCTGAATCTCTTTTTCTTTTATAATCTTTAGTATGGTCCAACTTTCCATGTTCCTTATGATCATCTGGTCTGGATGGTTTGCTTGAGCTTTCACGGCCTCGTTTCTCAAATTTTTCCTTATGGTCATTGTTTTCTGAATTTCCATTATATTTAGAATGCGCCCGCACATTCACATTAGGTTCCTGTTCATTTTCAGATTCCTCTTCAACCATTTGCTTCCATTTATACACAAGAGCTCTAGCAGATTCTCCTACTTCCCCCTCACTTTTCCTCAGAGAATTTATAGTTTTACCAACGCCAGTGTCTTGCAAATGTTGAACTGTTACCGGAAGACTATACAATTTATTAATGCAGTGAAGAATCTGAAAGAGATTTATTAAAAATTAATCTTCATCCTCATTTCTGAGTTACATCTCCCGTATATTGACAGTAAGAGAGAACATTGCCCAAAGCATACACAGGAAATATTCTGAATTTGAAATTTAAGAAGTTCTGAGTATGTAATTAAAATTTAAAATAATACTCTAAAATTCTTGTTATTACTAAAATGATTGAAAGCTTGCATATATTTGCAGCTTCTCTATTACCAGGACCAGGATCTAGCTTGTTTTTTCATGTGGTTAATAAAAAATAGCACATATCATGTCTAGCCCAAAATTGGAGGGAACCCATCAATAAATACATGTTAATTTGATAAATTGTTGGAAATGTTATCGGAGGTTTTAAAAAACACAAAGCAGCCGCAATTTGTTTATAACGACATCCCTCGGACGTCATGATAGTCCTTGAAGCATAGCATTCGGAAAAGGTAAAATTTTAACTTATGTTTCATGGATTTGAGTCATAGAAAAAGAAACAGAAAGTGGAGAGTTATCTGTTCTTACCCTGGACGAATTTCCATGGTACTTTTCTATGCTTTTTTGGTAATGTTGTATTTGAGAAACTACCGACTCTGCAGCCGACATGTTGATAAATGCCAGCTGTTAATGAGCGATTCCAACCCTTATTCACAGCCTCATGGATTCCTCTTTCGCTCTCTACGTTTTAGATAGCGTTAATATCATCCTACCAACATGTCTTTCAAACATTCCATTGTTTATGGGAAGTATCCCTATGAAAAGTTGTCGTCATCGTATGAATCTTAATGAAGGATCAATCAAAAATTATATTTCGTTCTTAGGATTAACGACTAATTACAATTTAGAATTCTTACCGTTCAAGCTGAAATTTGTCAGATGGTACCTGCAATCACGTGTATATTTTGAATTCTTACATCACTTTAGTTTCACCAGTATCACTATCCACTCCAGAGACTAACAACACCTCGGAAATTTCATCTGAGAAATGTGTAGCTCGTACAGGAATTTTTTTTTTTTTTTTTTTTTTTTTTTTTGTTGAAGAACTATAGTTCCAGTTCCTATTGCAGCTTTACTATTAGAAGAATCCACCTTCATTAGAAGTGTTGATCAATTTCCTATACTTCACACAAATAGCCTAGAAACCAGACAAAGACAAACTCTCGCTCTCGAATGAAAACAACAAGATGAACAAGATTGTTGCCGTCATGTCATGAGCTTCTTAACGCCCTAATGCGGCTATTTTTGTGTACTTTATAATACTGGCAATGTGACTCATCTCGTACAATTTGCATTTGGAATGTATGAACCTTTCGCATGAAAATTAATATTCATGGAGCCTTGAGTATGGCCTGAGGCAGAAGTTCGGGACATGTTCTCTGTTTAAAAACAAAACTGTGTCTATCTAGCCTTAGCCAATTTCCCACTTTGTACTTCTGTTTGTTTTGGAGTAACTTTCTACCAAGAAGATAGACAGGTGTTTCACCTGTTGGTTTTAAGTCACATCGCCTACTTGGAAGAAAATTGCTTTGGACGTCATGGTCAGCTTGTCACGGAATGCAAACACTTCTGCTGGGGTAATTTTCAGAAAATCCTAATTGTTTTGTGAATTATGAATATTTGCAAAGTGGATGGTTTAACTATTTTTCGGAGATTTTCCTTTACCTATTTTGTATGTTATCTTACTCTTACTTTGAAGGGTGCTGTATTTTTCAATGATGGCCTTATCAATGGTGACGATGATGAAGTGGAACGCCTTCAACCTTTACACGGAGCTGATGAAGTTCCAGGCTTCAGGAAACTTCATACTTTTGTTCCAGTGATATTGAAAATATGTGTAATTGTAAGTGACTTCAGCTGAAAAGTCTATCATTTCCAATTGAGCCTATTTTTGTTCTTTATCCGTAGCTCAAATACATTTCCATTTTTCTGTAATATCTAATGGTTCTTTTCTCCCTTGTTTCAGGTTCTTATTCAAGTTGCAATTATTGCCCTTCTGTGCCTGAACGCAGAATTCCGTTACAAATGTGAACCATTTTATCTCCTTGTGTACATACATGCAGCATACTGGTGTCTTAGTTGGGTTAGTAGATGTTACTTGAATTTTACACATCCGAGCCTTCTAAGCCAACAAAGAAATCCGATGTAGGTGGGAATTCATTTCAAACGGGATTGAGTTTATGTGTTAAAATACCAGAGGAACCAGCTGAAAAATTTTTGATATGTGCGGGTTTGATACAAACAGATTTAACCATACTTTTTTTTATTTTTTTCTTTCTCATTTTCTTTTGTTTGGTTACAGATCTTACACCAACACCTGAAACTAAAGCACCGCATGCTAAGAATAAATGGCTATTTGGAATTCTACAAGCAGACAGAAAGTCACATCAGAATTCCATTTTACATAATATCGCTTTGTAAGAAAATGTGCACCTTATATGTTTCAGTATCTGAAATCCACTTTTTTTTCTCAATATAAGATGTACAATCAAACAATAATATTTATTTACTTCTTTTTTGTGTAGGGAATGCCATCCTCTTGGTTATAACATCGGTTTACCATCATATTTACAGCGATCTGGAACAGCGTTGCAAAGCTGAAACTGTGTCATTATCCCCTAATAATGTCATTGGTGCATTAATGACTTTAGAGACTGGTATTCTTATTCCAGTTCTGATGACATATTTAGGTAAGCCATACTTTTT
Organism: Frankliniella fusca; assembly: GCA_029379305.1. NCBI lineage: Eukaryota > Metazoa > Arthropoda > Insecta > Thysanoptera > Thripidae > Frankliniella > Frankliniella fusca. The sequence continues at coordinate 810,585 of JAHWGI010001436.1, forward strand.
AATCTAAAACTTTAATCCCAAATATAAAAACAATATAATACCATGTATTTTTATTCTGGAATTTTTTGTTTCCTCTTTTCTATTTTTGAAGTTAAAGTACGAAGGTTTAATGAAACAAGACCTCCTCCCGATGTTCAAAGAGAGGATTGGATGATGAGCTTCGTGCAAAACAGCTTTCCAGGTGGTGAAGTTGGCTACAGGTGATTTCTCAAACCAAGTCCTAATGAAATTTCTCTCTTAAACTTGAGTATTTATTGAAATTAATTGAAATTAATAAATTTCAGAGAGCCAAATGAGCACATACATGACCTTCTAGCTAAACAAGCTGATTTGATCCGATATTTGAAGGAGTATAATGCAGTGCTACTCCACAAGCTAATACAGCTCTCGTCAAGGTCTCACATTGAACCTGAATGCACTTGAGGACATTGTCGTTGCTGGTAGTACTAACTTTGCAAATATATGGAGAGTGGAAAATAATTGCTAGAAAACTGATGTTTTAGTCATAAACTTTTAGAGTGCCATTGTTTGAACATACTTTTTTAGAAAAGATTTGGTGGCTGTGCTGTTTACTATGGAGGTCTGAATGAATTTTTTTGCAATTTGTAATTGCAGAAGCAATATGCTTTGCAGTTTTTTCTCTGAAGTTGTCCCGATTTTCAGCATTAATAATAGTAGTATTTTCCACAAAAAATTTCTTTACAAAATGATTGCAAAAGGATATTGTCAAATCGTCTGATTTGATTGAAACAGTCTTCTCCAATTTAATTTGATCCATCTTCTTTATATACACACCACTATAGCGGAACACTGCTTCCATATTAAGCAATAAATTTGTCTTTAGTTCTCCCATAGTTTGATTATTGGCTTGGTTGTAAATATGATAGGCACCCTCCCTCACCCCCTATTTTAAAAAAAATCTTTTTAAATCCTGGGAAATCTAAGGAAAACTTCTTACCTTTGAGACTGATTTAAATTGTTTGTTATTGAATTTAACAAAGTTTGTGATTTTGAATGCTGTTGATTACCTTAATAATGATCCAAAAATCTAATGTTAACAATTTTAGAAAGGAATGTTTCTTCTTGTAACCATCTTGCAGTTTTAGGGAGCTTTTCTTGTAAGTTTTAATATCAGGAATTCCCTGACAGGAGCAGTTTTGATATAAGTTGCATTATATAGGTTTTATTGCCAAACTTTCTTATAGACAGTTTATGGAAAGTCACCTGTTCTGTTAAGTTGTTGCCCTACTGAAACTTGGATAAAAAGAAATAATTTTTTATGTGTCTGTATTTATTAGCAATTTTGTCTCTCTAAGACAAGATTTTCTTTCTACTTTTCAAAACCCAATTAAAGCTGTGGTCATTGTTTGTCTCTTCAGAATCTTTGAGACCATTTCAGTATTTCATTTTAGTCATATACCTGAAGTGTTGTGAGGCTAAAAGAAATGAAGAGTTAAGATCGACATTTTTGTCAGTTTCCTCCTTTCCTCATTGTGGATTGTGGTTATGTAGAAGTGAAGGTTAATTGATGTTGAAATAATTTTATATTGTATAGATAATCATATCTGTCTTGTACTTGTTTAAGATATAGGGGATCTGTGGAAAAAGAAAATTTTGCAATCAATTTTATATTTTCTTAAAGTTTCATCAATCATTAGTCTTGATGTTTTGAATAAAAATATTCCACAATATTTTAATGATTTTTTTTTCTTGTAAAATAACAGTATTCCTTGATAAGTGGGCCTTTGTGAACCTATCACCTCTACGAATTTCGGGAATTGCTGAGCCATATTCCATTTGCTGTTGTGAATCTCTGTGTTTCGGGCCAGCTTTTGAAAAGTATAGTCCCTGTGTTGCGTGTCCAGTGTAGTAGTCCCTATTGTCCAAATCCGGGCTATCGACCTCCTTGGCTCACCGTCCCACCCTGTCAAATGGAAAATGGGCCGCGTGGCGACGCGACGGCGTGGGACGAGACAAAGGACACGTGCTGCCTCCAGCTACGCCGGCCCCGCCCCGCTCCGCCCCGCCCCGCCCCGCCCCGCCCCGCCCCGCGCCATGTCCGCGAGGCGAGGATGCTGAGCGGTGCAGTCCCTCCGGGTCCTCCGGGTGCATAACGGGTCCAGCAGCCGCCGGCCATCCCTCGGGGCTCGGGCTCAGGATGGGGGTCCGCCTGTGCCCGTGCCGTTGCGATGACATTGGGGAATGTGCGAGTGAATGGCTCTTTTCTCCAGGGCACGGCGCGGCGGCTGGGGGGTCGGGCCGGGGCCCGGGGCCGCGGCTCGGCTGCAATCCGCATTGTCACGAGCTGCGGGCCGGGCCGGGCAGGGGGCCAGAGGGTCCGGCCGGGGCGTAGCCGCGAGGCAGATGGGGTTGTGGAGGGGCGGGGCGCTGGACCGGCAGGCAGGTGGCAGGTGCCGTTGGTGCGGTGTCGCTGTGCCTTCACCGCGACAGTGCGGAGGAGACCGCGACCTGGGCTGCACACGCGCAGGCCTCCCTCACCCGATCCTCGGCGCTCCTCTCCTCTCCTGCCCTCGCCATGGCGTGGACGGACTTGACGTGGCGGCGGCTCGGCCTGCGGCTGCTCACGGCGGCCGTGGTGTGGTCCCTGGCCGCGCCGCTCTCGGCGTACTTCGCCGTCACCCTGCTGCTGCGCCTCGTGTGGAGCCCCCGCAGTGGCTTCTGGCGGCCGAAGACCCGCGACCAGCCCCCCGAGGCCCTGCAGAACGCCGAGCTGGGTCAGCACGAGTACGTCACCTTGGACAAGGTAGGTGCTCCTCTACTTCTCCCGAGTCCACCCTTGTCGCTTTTGCGGGGTAAACCCGAGGGGTTCATAACTTCGAAAAGTTCTGTACACGGATTGGAATCTTAAGAGATTTGAAAGGATTTATGGGATTTGAAACGATTCTAGTGATTTGGCCAGATTGACGAAGATTTCGAAAGATTACAAAGAAAGGAAAAGATTAGGCGGAATTGGAAGGGATTGGATCGGGATTAGAAGGGATTGGTTAGTGATTGGAGCCGGATTCAACAATTATTGGAGGGATTTGACAGATTCGTTGATTATTATAACGGAAGGGGGAAGGGAGTCGACTATCGAGTCCTGCTTACCGCGCGAAGTGCATTCGAGATTCTTTTGAAGGTTTGAATTCAATGGGAGTGGACCGGATTGGAGTAGGATTTGAAGGGATTTTAATGGGATTTGAGGGATTTGACGGAGATTATCTAGGGTTGTAGGAGATTTTTGGAGATTCGGGATTGGCGGGATTAGAGGGAATTCAAAGGGATTGGGTGGGATTCGAAGGGATTAGGAAAATTGGAGCGGATTTGAAACGGATTGCTTGAGGAGGTGTACACGGATTTTTGAAGCTATGCACCCCTCGGGGACCCCTCGGGTAAACCACCAGCACTGGTTCTTACTCGTGCAACGCCGTGTCAGCTCTGCGTCTGCTCCGCGTCTGCTCCGCGTCTGCTCCGCGTCTGCTCCGCGTCTGCTCCGCGTCTGCTCCGCGTCTGCTCCGCGTCTGCTCCGCGTCTGCTCCGCGTCTGCTCCGCGTCTGCTCCGCGTCTGCTCCGCGTCTGCTCCGCGTCTGCTCCGCGTCTGCTCCTGCTCCGTGCCTGCTACGCGCGCGCGTTTGAATTCGACGGGCTCCGCGCGCTCAGCCCGGGCCTGATCCCGAGCGCCTGGCTCGGCTCCGGCCGAATACGCGGCCGGCCTCGTTCGGCTCGCGCTCGCAGCCGGCTACAATTGACCCGCTCTGAGCAGGCCAGGCGTACCAACATAACCTCAGCATGCTACTCACTAATCAAGCATCCGATATGGTCTAGTGGCTAGGATACCTGGCTCTCACCCAGGAGGCTCGGGTTCGATTCCCGGTATCGGAACTTTTTTTCAGCACCGCGGGAGTAATTCCCTGTAGAGCGATCACGGTCCGCTGGTCTCTTGGCTTCTCCTCTGACCCTGCGGCTGTCCGGTCGGGCGGTGATGTGCTGCTCATTGGTGGCCCGCTCTCCGCTCTCGCTCTCGCCGTTGACACCGTTGGCTTTCTCCTCGCCCTTGAGCTTGAGCGCCCGTCCCCGGGCCAAGCGCGGATTGCTTGATGGCCTGGTACCGGTACTCTTTGCAAGGATGACGCGGCTGTTCCTAGTGGCTGTTGCAGCCTCCTCAATGTACGCTCTGCAGAGAGAGCCGAAATCGTCCTTGCCCTCCTTCCCCTCTCCGTACTTGCAGCCCTTTCACGTCCCAGTAAACTATTTATTCAAAATCCGCTACACCTTCGCGACCTCCTTCCGTTTCCAGGGCATCAAGCTACACTACGTCCACAAAGGAGACACGACCCGCCCCTTGATGCTCTGCCTCCACGGTTTCCCCGAGTTCTGGTACTCGTGGAAACACCAACTGCAAGAGTTCTCTAAAGATTACTGGTACGGTATTTCCTCCAAAGCATTTCTTTCTATAGATGGCGTTTACACGCAGGTCATTGATTGTACCGCACCTGCCCTGCACCCACAGGGTTGTCGCCGTGGACATGCGCGGCTACGGCGACTCGGACAAGCCGTCGGGGACCACTGCTTACAGAGCGGACATCCTGGTGGACGACGTGCGCGAGCTGCTCGACGCCTTCGGTACGTATCTCATTCCATCTCTGGTACAACCCCCTCCCCCTCCCTCCCGGCCAAAAAATAAAAATAAAAATGGAGGCTAACACTCCGGGTCTTCGTCCTCTGCAGAGCGGCCGCGAGCGACCCTGGTCGGCCACGGCTGGGGCGCGGCCATCGCCTGGATGTTCCTGGAGAGGTACCCCGAGCGCGTCGACCGCATGGTCAGCATCGGTGCCCCGCACCCGTACGTGTTTCAGCGGTCGCTGGCTCTCAATAGGAAGCAGCTGGCGAGATCGTGGTGCGTGCCTGTTTTGCTTAGCCAGTGCTACGTCAGTCTGGAGATTCCCCCCAGTGGACGTTGATTTCTTCTCCACTCAGGTACTTCTTCCTCTTCCAAGTCCGCTGGGTACCGGAGCTCGTCCTGCGCTGTGACGACCTGGCGTGCCTGTCGGCTGCCCTGCGCCGGGGCCGCCGCAACCCGCCCGCCGTCACGGACGAGGACCTGGAGGCCTACAAGTACACCTTCGGCAAGCCGGGCGCGCTGACGTGCCCGCTCAACTACTACCGCGCCGCCGGCTGGGGGCTGCCGAGGCGCTGGCGCTCGCGGCGTCGCGGCGCCTCTGCCGCCGTGGACGGAGCCGTGGACGGCGGCGGCGACGTCGCCTCGGAGGACGAGTCCAAGCCGGCGGACGAGGGCGTCATCAAGGAGGTCGAAGAGGCCGAGGATGAGCAGCAAGACCAAGTCAGGTATGGGGGACTGCAGTTTCGGGCTAGAGGGCGCGTTATGGGAATACGGCGAGGAATACGGTGTCTCACTCGTGCGTCGCGCCGTCTGCCGCTCGCAGCTCTGCCGACTCCACGACGCCGTCCCCGTCCGGGCCGGAGGGCGCCACCAGCGACGACGCCTCCGGGCGCAGCGCCAGCGACGCCGCTGCTCGAGTGCTGGTGCTGCTCGGCGGTCGCGATGCGTTCGTCGAGCACTCGACTGCCTTTCGGACGCGCAAGCTGTTTCCGAACGTGAGCGTCGTCATTGTCCGGGACGCCAACCATTTCGCTCACCTCGACGACCCGGAGGCTGTCAACCGCGCTCTGCGCAAGTTTATGGCCGCGAGCAAATGAGACCGGACTGCGCGCGGTCTCGTGGCCCGTAAAGGAGTTCATTCTTTATATTTATTTGATTTTTATTTATTCCATAATTTATTTTTACTGGTCGACTGATGTTAGTGAGTAGTGAGTATTCTCACTTGTTGTGGGAAGGGAAATCTCGTTTAAACACTCACTTTTTGCTTATTAAAAAAAATACGCCGAAACGCATTCTTTAATTTCTCGTGGTCTTCAAAATCTTACAAATTAATTTTTCACTCTTCTCGTAGTCGCACTACGCGTTGTGGCGTATGGCAGTGATATTTTTTTCTTATCCCTAAAACTATGTACAAATTTACATTGACCAAAAACGCCACCTATCGACGCACGTGACTTGACACATGACTCAGTTCAGCCAGACGGCATAGGATGACTCTTTCACAGCCAGAAGAATCTCTTGGAGCCTCTGAGGGGTCGCTTCTTCCCCTAGTGCTTGGTGGTGGGAAGCGTCGAGGCGTGGCGCGGGTCGGTAAACTTGCCGCTGGCGAACAGCTTCTGCCACTCGGAGCCGATGGGCCACTCGTAGCCCTCGGCGGCCTCGCGCCTCAGCTCCGTGCTGTAGCCGGGGGCCTGCGAACGAGAGGATCATGAGCTTCTCTGTGAGGCACCAGGGACGTGCGGGTGGTCGGGGGTAGACAGAGGCGGGGTACGGTACCTTGGGCGGCATGTAGTGGCTGTTGCGGACAACCACGGGGTTGACGAAGTGCTCGTGCTGCTGGTCCACGTACTCGATGAAGCGGCCCTCACTGCTCTGGGACAGGCAGATGTAGTCGAACAGCTGCAGGTGCTGCACCATCTCGCACAGGCCGACACCTCCCGCGTGAGGGCAGACCTTCACTACAAGTCCAGGGGAAAAAGGGGGGGGGGGGAATGGTTAGAATTATCTGTTTGAACAGCGACTTGTCTCCCTTCCTCTGCCTGTCTGGCCACACACACCTCCGAGCTTGTAGGCCATGAGGTACACGGCGAGGATCTCGTTGACGCCACCGATACGGGCCGAGTCGATCTGGCAGAACTGCATGGCGCCTGACTGGAGGAACTGCTTGAACAGCACGCGGTTGCAGCACATCTCTCCGGTGGCCACGCCGATGCCCAGGGGGGCCAGTGCTTTGGAGACGGCGAGGTGACCGAGGACGTCGTCCGGCGAGGTGGGCTCTTCGATCCACAGGGGCTTGAAGGGCGCCAGCTCCTTCATCCAGTCTATGGCCTCCTGCACGTCCCAGTTCTGATTGGCGTCCACCATCTGCAAGCAAGCGATATAGCCAAAACTCATTATAGTGACGGACACAGTGTACAGTGGGACCCGGGTTTTCAGATAGTGTTTTATAGGGGTACACTGGTTCTGGCTGGCTGGACCCGCCTTGCCTAACCCACGCTGATAAGCCGACAATATCTTACGAGCTCCACCTCGCACGCCCCCGCTCTGCATCCCGCGTTGTAGCCTTATATCTATAGACAAAACCGATAAAACCACGACGCGGTGGCGCTAAAATCCCACTTGGCTCGCGCAGCCGTGGAGTAAAGGTCGAGTAATGTTGTGCACATGAAGTGCCGAAGTCGGCTCATCTCAGCGCGGCGAGCTCTTCAAATTGGGATGTAATGACACCGCAAAACGCCAAAAAAATAAAATCCAGTAGCCGGTCGCCGCGCATAGGCCGATGGCAGGTTCCAGTGTGGTCTCTTTTTATCATCATGCCATGAAGTATCAACACTTCGTCATCCTGTCTCGAGGGGGGAACAGCTCTGATTTTTTTGTACAACTCGTAATTCGGAAAAATTTAGGGAGAAAAAAATTAGAAAAATTCACTAAAATTCAGGAAAAATTCACGAAAATTAACAAAACCTCAGAAAGTGTGTTCACCAAAATTCAGAGTTGTTTTCCCCTCGACCTGCCCTCCTCTGGTTCGAATCTTGTACTGTGCGGCACTTACCAGCAGCTTGTCGTCTCCGATGATCTGCCTGACGAGCCTGCAGCGCCGCTTATCGTCGGCTAGGTCCTGGCCGACCTTGAGCTTGAAGGCGGTGAAGCCCTCGGACAGGTACTTGTGGCACAGCTGGGTCACGGTCTCGTTGGAGTAGCCCAGCCAACCGACCTGTTCGGAAACGATAAAGTTAGTGTCAATGGATAGGAAATAAACCTCAGGGCGCCTAGCACCCAGGCAATTTTTCCCGCATACCTGTGTGGTGTAGGCGGGGTAGCCCTTGGTGAGCACCTCCCGCTCCATCTTCTCGCGGTTGGGCTGTCGCTCCTTGAGGATCTTGACGGCCTCCTGGGGTGTGATAACGTCGGTGCTGCGAGCAAAATAGTGGTTTTCAAGTCCTCGGCGACGGTAGGAGAGAGCCCGGGGCCAGGAAGGGGGCGGGGAGGGGGGAGGGGGTGTCTCACATGTATCTGAAGTCGATGCACTTGACGAGCTGCTCGGGCTCCATGTCTGCGATGAGCTTCCAGAGGGGCTTGTGCTGAATGCGAGCCCACAGATCCCACAGCGCGTTGATGATGGCGGCCGTGGCGAGGTGCATCACGCCCTTTTCCGGCCCGATCTGGAACGCACGTTGGGCACAATATGGTCACGCGTCGGGCGAGCGTGGGCGTGCTGAGCGGCTGGGCGTGCACTACTCACCCATCTAAGCTGGGTCTCACTCGTGAGCTTCCTCCAGAAGGCGCCGAAGTTGTTGAAGATGTCGGCGGCGTCCTGGCCGATCACCAGACTCGACAGAGTGTGAACGGCCTGCACGACTGCGGCGAGGATCAGGAGAGTGTTTGGCGTGAGTCTCGGGGGATACTATATGATTTCGTAGTTTTGCCACACTATCATTGTGGCCCGCGACCCTACGCCCTCGGTGCTCACCTATCTCTGTTCCTCTGCCCAGGGTGAAGGTGAGCCCGTGGCCCTCCGCGCCGTTCATGGTGTAGATGACGACGTAGGCGCACGAGTAGTCGGGGTCGGTGTGCATGGCGTCGGAGCCGTGCGCGCCGAGGGACGTGGGCCAGCGCATGTCGCGGACCGAGACGTTGCGGATGAGGAGGCCCTCGCCGGACCTGTTAGTGCTGCGACAGGGAGAAGAAGAGCCTCATACTCATGCACGGGGAGCTTTACGCGGGCCAGGCGCGGGGCGGGGCGGGGCGGTGCACCGGCGGGTACCTCCACAGCGACGTCGCTGCTCCGTGCTCCATGTTGGTCGGGGTCGGGGCGACACACTACGCACTCGCTCGCTCTCAGCTTCACACCGAAAGCGTCATCGGTGGACTGAGGCGTCGCGGCGCTCCGCGACGCGCTTGCGTCCCGTGTGGTCCCGTGCTCCTCCGCGGCGCCGGCGGCGGCGTCGCCGTGGGGAGTCCGCCGGCCGACTGATTCAGGAGATCGTTCTCCTCCCTCCGTCCTTGTTGCACTTGCAGCGGTGACCTATCCTGCCTATGCTGGCCATGGTAGTGCTCCATGAGTGCGACGAGGACAGAGGTATGAAAGCGATCTTCGGAATCGGTCGGCAGCGCGCCTGCGGCGCCGGACACCCATTAGCGCGTTACGTAACCAGGCGAACCGGTGAAGTACACTGGCGCTAACGCACGCCGAACGTCCAAAAATACAATCATGCTCGGGAACACTACAATTCAGCGCGTTCAAAGATCGTCAATTTTCGTCTTTCGGGCAGGCGTTGTGGCGGGGCGTAGCGGGGACGTGACCGAGCCGGGCCGGTTATGCCATCGGGACGGGAGATAAGGCCATCTAGTGACAGCAGAGCGGCCCTGCCCGGCGGCCAAGGCCCGACCCGTCAATGACCTTGAAGTTGAGGTGTCGTCCGCCGCGGTCCGCACAGCATCTCGAGTGTCAATGAAAAGAAAAGGAGAGACTGAACTGCGTTAATTTGGTTGGCACAAGGTCAATCGCAACCCGTCCGACTAACGTATCATTTGGAAAGCGTTCTCGACTGTGATTGAAGTTAGCCATAATGCAATCATTTTCGCATGTCTGGCTCGCGAACTTGCAAACCTGACAGCAAGGTTTCTCAATGACATCGCAAACTTATTGCAAGGTTCCTCGAACTCGTTGATTTACGGCAAAATAACGATGTGCTGGCACAGTTGCTTGTTTCATCGCCATGCGGTGTCGTTGGGCGCCGTGCAGGTATGCAGCCCACCCGCAACCTTGCGTGATACCTTGCCCGAAAGAAAAGGGCAAAACATATCCGCCAGACAGCAGTGTGCAGCGAACTGCATAAGCCCCGCCCCACCCCCCAGCCCTCCTGCACAGCCACGCCTATGCCAACGCGGGCTGCCTACGCGTCGCAGATGCAGCCCTCTCGGCACCGCTGTTTTGCGCGATTTTTTCCTTCATTTCTCTTTTAAATTGACTCCACATTTCATATTATTTGTCTCAGGCCAACAACAGATAACTCGCGTATGGAAACTTTCCTAAAAGCGCCTGACATCTTGATATCACACCGTGTTTTTCACGAGGGGAAAACAACTCTGAAATATTTGCACACCTCGTAATTCAGAAAAATTCAGGAAAATTCACAAAAAAAAAATAGGAAAATTGAGCAAAACTCAGAGAATTTCAGGAAAATTCGAAAAAATATATCAGCAAAGTTAACAAAAGAATAGATAAATTCAAGTGAAAACTCAGAAAAAATCAATAAAAATTCCCCAAAATTCTCGAAAATTTACAAAATTTGTACACAAAAATTAAGAGCTGTTTCCCCCTCGATTTTTCAGGTGTGAGGGGCCTACCCCATGCAATAATATACCGCAACTCGTCTCTTCGGTCTCTGTTACACCGCTCAGCCGCATACGCAAATTCTGCCCATGTCCTTCACTTACACATTCTTGTCCCATCTGGGGTACTGCGGGTAGTCGTCGTAGTCCATGGCTGCTCTGGTCTGCTCTGGCCGGATCCCGTTCCCGTCCTCTCGCTCTGAGGCGCCGCGGTGGAGTGATGCCGACCGGCGCGCCTGGTCTCCACAAAGACCCCGCCGCCCGCCACCCACACTCTGACCACTGTCGCTGTCCTCTATTTTCATTTCTCCTTATCGTAACCTTTCTCCGCTATCTCACGACAACAAGGGTCCGCGCAGCCCCCCAGCCAATGGCTGCTACGATGTGTGGTTTGATTTTGTGTCGGAATAAATGTTTATCGGAAAGGAGAAAGTGATGCAAGTGGAAGAGAAAGGAGGGAGTCTGGGGACTCTGACGACAGCGACGTCCGGCGCACTGCTTTCTGAAACGTGGGTTTCTCTGTCCGTGTGTTTAGTCAAATTGTTTTCCTATTCGCTAGGATCATTTCAAATAATGATAGCCACACTTCCTCAACGTTGTCCATGCTTCGTTTCATTGAGATTCGAACAAATGCGGCCTCTACTCGCCCCGCAGCAGGGTATGCCCAAAATGTTGTGACGTCATCGAAGACACTGTTGTGTCTTCGAATAAACGGCTCCGCGGTCCTGAACACACCCCCAAGCCACACACCCCCTCGTCGACACCCGTCGTGAGAGAGGAGGAGGAGGAGGGGGGGGGGAGGGGGTCCACTATACTCCACTCCACACCAACCTGCAGAGCGCCTACAGCCCTATGACCTGCCGGGGCCGGGTCCGGGGCCGCCTCTGCCTCGAGCAGCCCCGCACCCGCACCGCGGGCCCAGGCCCCAGTCGCCTCCCAGCCACCCCCGCGGCCTGGCCCGGTCCGGCCCGGCCCGGCACGCCATCGCTACCCGCGCGCCGCGCGCACGCCCACCCCCCGAGGCGTGAGACGCTCACGAGCGACGCTCCTCGCGGTACGCTCACGCTCACGCTCTGCGTCGCGTCGCCTCTCCGTCGCGTCGCCTCTCCGTCGCGTTTGCCCACGTCCAGCTCGCCATGGTTCGCCGCCGCATTCCCTCGCAGCAGACATCGCGAAAAGGCTGCATCGTTGTGCTCACGCTTTGAACCGTTGCGTTAGAGCATCATCAGTGCGGGCGCGTGGGCTGTGCGTTGTGCGTGCGGTAACCGGTATACAGTAGCGTCTTTCAAAGTTTTTTTATTTTTTATTTTTTTTTAAAGGGCGTGTTTTTTCTGGGCAACTGACGAACGTCGAGTCGACCCCCGTGGCGAGAGCCCACTATAGGGTTCGTCGCGCGCCTGTCTGGACCGTCGCAGGTAATGGTGTTTTTACATTACACGATGGTCGATTTGAGTCCTGGAGAGGCGCGAGCGCCGTGTCTGCGGCTGCAGGCTGATTCCGGTGACCGCTCAGTGGGGCATGTCTCTCTCGCACTCACGGTGCGTTCCGTAAGGAGCGAGGGAGGTGCGAGAGAGACAGACCGACGAGAGCGATGAGCGGAATCAGCCTGCTGGATGCCGCTGGGACGCGGTAGAGCACAGCACCCTGGCCAAACCCTGACCCGGCCCGGCCACCCGAGCCCGAGCGCCGGGCGGCCTGGAGTAGCCCCCCCCCCTCCTCTTCCTATTGCCTACCCCTAGCGCGAGCGCAGCCCACACAGACCGGCCCGCCAAACCCAGTTGTGCGAAACACGACATGTGTGCGGCGATACCAGTGGAGTGGTGCAGGTCGTGTATCGTGTTGGTGTTGGTGGGAATGGGATGTGGGGGCGGGAAGCGGAGCTCGCAAACCTCTTACTCCATTATTCGTCCACAGTGACTTGTGCGCAGCCCATCTGTACGGCTCGTCTGCTGATTTCCTTTCTGTCGTGGAGTGAACGGAAACGGCCCCAAGCTGTCATCTCCTCTGGAGTACCTGAGCCGCCTTCTCAAAAAGTGAGTAACGAGTCCCCCCGGGCCTCTGCATGCGCGCTCCGTGAAACTCGGTACCCCCGCGGCATATCCAGGGCAGTGAACACCATCGGCCCGAAGCGATCTGCTCTCTCGTTCCGGCTTCAACTCCCCCTTCTCTTTCCTTGCCTTTCCCGACGCCGCGATGCGCCCACTCGATAAAATCGATTGTCTGCGGTGAGAACAGACACATCAGCCCTTCCCGATGCCCTGCTTCCCCCCCTTTCCCCAATTCCCCTCTCGCGGAGAGGCTATTGGTGGTGTTACTGGCAGGGAGGGTAGGGGTGGGGCGGGAGCGGCTTGAAACGCGACGCTCCCGCAGGGGTGGGGGCTTCGAAAACAAACCCTGCAGTGCACTGACTAGTTGCTGGGCTGGGTCGCTAATCGAGGCCGCCGCCGCCGCGTCTCTGGCGAGGTTCGCACGCACATGGACTGTTCGCTCGACGCGCCGGGATCACAGCAGGGGACGGCAGGGGACCGACAGGACAGGGCAGCGCAGCGCGCAGGATGGCCGACTTATTCCGAATAAGAGCCATTTCCTCGCCCTGTCTCTCTCGTAGGCATGGGCTTCGCCGGATAGATGCGAGAGAGGCAGCGAGGAGAGCGCTCTTCGGGACAGAGGGAAGTTCCTCCTCCACGGACGGACCGTCGCGTCGCGTCGCGCCCGATGAGCAGGGCCGATTCGTTTCGACGGAATGTGCGACGGGGGACCTATTCGCCTTTCTCACGACCCTCGGCTCACAGCAGGGTGCGGCGGGGCGGGGCGGGGCGGGGCGGGGCATGGAGGCGTGTCGTTATGACCAGAGTTTGTGCCGGGGAGCCCTGGGCCGGGCCGGGGCCTATAGACCATAGGCAGGCACCCATGGGGCGCGAACCCATAGAGCGCAAGAGTGTGAGCCCCGCGAACGCTGCGGGGCAGGGCGGAGGGGCGGCGCGGCGGCGGCGAGGGGGCGAAGGTCGCTTGTGGCGATGAGTCGCAGTTATGAGGTGGGGGCACGCGAGTTCGCCCCGCCCGCCCCATCCGGCCCCATCGTGGCCCCCCGCTCCCCCTGCCCCTGCCCCTGGGCTGGGCCCACGCGGGGGAATCCGGCCGGAATCCGAGGGGCGAACACCTCGCCCAGATTCACGAATTCAACCAGCCCAGCCCAGCCCTCGGCAAGGGGCGTCGTGTCGAGCAGGTGCCGTGTAACAAGCTGTCAAAGCCCGCCCGGGCCGGGCCGGGCCGGCCGGGCGCTCCGCTGTGGGAGCAAGGTGTGGGGTGGGGCGTGTGGAACGGAGCTAATCACTCGGCAGACGGTGGAGTTAAGTGACTCATTGCAACTCGGCCCGGCCGTTGCTTGCTGTGCGCTAACCAAGTCGGATAGAAATGTGCGGAAACCCATATTCCATAAATATTCCATCCCGTTATCACCTCGCACCCTTACTGCCGATTGCCACCCCCCACTCGCGCGCTCGCGCACCCCTCCGCGAGCTCTACGTTGTTTCGGCGGGGTGCACTGACCTACGACCCTTGCACACGACACGCGCCGCGTTCCGGCAGTGCCAGCGCCCCATCACATCACACATCACGTTGTTGTTGGGATGGCTCCGCCCCGCCCCGCCCCGCCCCGCCCCGCCCCGCCCCGCCCCGCCCCGCCCCGCCCCGCCCCGCCCCGCCCCGCCCCACCCCGCCCCCGGGCCGTCTGTCTGCACGCCGGCCAGGTCCGGAGTGGCGTAGGCAACGCGCTCGCGTGCGGGTGTGGCGGGCTGCATACTTTCCAGGCCGGCGCAGCCGGGGCCCCTACCCGGTGGCCCCGGAGGCAGCGGCCCCGGTCCCCGGCCGCTCCCGGAAGGCTCGTCGTCCGGGAGGTCTGCCGACAGCCCCGCCCGGCGGGCCCGGCCTGCCCACTGCACATGCAAGGGCTGATGGGCTGATGCACTCGTGTTGGTTGCAGGGCCGGTATGCGACGGCGCGGCTCCATGCTGGAGATGCGGGGCGCACAGGGCGGTGCAGGCAGCCTCTCCGGCTCGGACAACTCCATCAACTCCTCGGCGCCGGCGCGCCGCTCCACCGTCACGCGCCGCTCGTTCGGAGACCCGCCGCCGCTACCGGGCAAGAAGGCCGTGATCGTGAACCCACTGAACCGCTCGGGTATACCAGCACCCGCCGGCCCGCCGCGCGCCGCCCCGATCACGACGACGTTTGCCGCCTCGGCTGCGACGCCCGCCGCCTCCGCAGCCGCCACCCCGACGCGCAGCTCGCCGACCACGCCGCCCGCGGTGGGCGGGCCCACGGCCCCCTTCTCCAGGGTGACCATCGTGCACCGGCCCACTAAGGAGGCGCGCAAGGCCGAGATCGTGGCGGCCGTCACCAAACGTCTGTACACGCAGAAGAAGAAGCCCGAGCCGGGGTCGGGACCTGCCGCGTGGTCAGGCGGACCGTGGCCCGGGGCGGGGGCGGGCGCCAGGCCGGGGGACTATCCGGGCGGCGCGGGCGGCGCGGCGGGCGGCGCGCTGCCCGAGACCAGTGAGGAGGCGGAGGACGAGCCCAGGGAGCTCAAGTTGTGCTCCAACGCGCGCGCCAAGCTGCAGGAGATCAGCAAGCGCGCCCTGGCGCTGCACATGCACCGCAAGCGCCGCGACCAGGAGGCGCAGACCGAGCTGCCCGGCGTGCTCAGGGTCAAGGAGAAGGCGTGCGGGCCGGACGGCGTGGCGCGCGCGGACAAGGCGTGCCAGCACCCCTACCCCTTCTACCTGCAGCCGCTGTGGGGGCTGGCGCCGGGGCTGGCGCCGGGGCTGGCGCCGGGGCTGGCGCCGGGGCTGGTGCCGGGGTTCGACCCGCTCTGGGGGCTGGCGCCCGGCCTCGGGCTCTTCGGACACCCGCGTCACGCGGCGGACGACACCTTTTCCGACGACAGCCTGGAACCATCTAGCCCCGAGCACGCGCCCGACAGCGACCCCAACCCCTGCGGCACCCTGCTGCAGGCGTTCACGCTGAGGAGTGGCGCGCGCTTTCAGCCTCCTCCTCAGGCGCCTGCCCCGCCTCCGCCCGCCCCAAGGCCCACCCCCGCGCCGACGACCGCCAGCCACGCCTGCCAGACGGGAGCGCCGGAGGCGGCGGCCACCGCCCGCACGGCCGACGCGGCCACTAGTATTGCCTTTGACGCGTCCACGATGACGGCTGACGAGGCTGACGAGGCGGATGCGGTGAGGGACGCGGCGACCATGACCACGGGGAACAACGACAAGGCGACCATGACCGTTCAGGTAAGGTATCATACAGAGATCCCGGCACACCTCTGACGCGGAAAGTGTAAGTATAGGTGACGCTTGTCATATGGTCTGTTTTTTCCTCAGGCGGTTGAGGTGGCTGTGATGACGATGCCGGAGGACGCAGCCTTCAGGGACGCAGGCACCACGACTGACACGGACCGGTCGTCGGCGCCGTGCCAGCGGGACTGCGGCACGGCAACGGACGGGCGCGGTTCCGACGAGCAGGTGCCCCAGGTCGACGCCCAGGCCCAGCGCACTGTCCACTACGACGTCCGCCTGTCATACCAGGGCCCTCCCATGTCACCGACCTGCTCCTATCGGCTGACCGTCCCCGCGGCCGCTGCGCCCCCACCCCCTCGCGCCACCCCCAACGTGCTCTCTGCCGGCCAGCACATCCCCAGCGGCGCCACCGACGACCAGCCCGCCGTCAGCGGCAAGCTGCGGGTCTCGGGGTCGCGCGGAGCCCAGGGTGGGCCAAGTCCGGGTCCGGGGCACATCCACAAGACGCCGCCACCACCCTCTTCGTTGCAATCCAAGGACTGCTCCGCCGCGCCGCCGGACATCATCGCGGAGGCTGGAACCGGGCCAGGATCCGCGTCCGGCGCTGCCAAGCAGCTGGGCGAGTCCCTGTCGGCCGTGGTGTGCCTCCCCCCAGGCCCGCACTCGCATTCGCCTCACCTGCAACAGCAGGTCTTCAGCCTCGAGATTATCCGCCCGGTACAGCCGCTCTCGCTCGAATCCCATCTCTCGCCTGCAGCAGCCGCCCTCCCAGCCGCCGCGCCGCGATCACGCAGCCTCGACGACGGATTGAACGATCTTCGCTCGGAGGCTCCGTACGACTCGGCGCCAAGCGCTGAACCAGTCACCACAACCCCTTCGACACAGGAGCCCGCGTGTCCCCCGAGAAAGTTCCGCCTTCCCTGCCTGTCTGATAATCTGAGCGGTTCCCACCCGAGACCATCTGCCTACGCGCGCCCTGTGGACAAAGCCACCGCGGTGGCTGAGGCCCCGCCGACGGCCAAGGCCAGCCTCACCGCGAAGCAGCGTCGCCTGCTGGTCAACCTCCTGAACGTACGTCCGGAGCGGCGGCGGAGACCTGCGGCAGCTGCCCCCCAGCGGCGCCGTCCTCCACCGGCTGTCCAGGGCGTCGACAAGATGGCGGTCCTGCAGAGTCTGTCGTGCCTCCTGGGCGAGGCGGCGCTCTACGTCCGCTCTGCGAGAGACGACCTCTCCAAGGCACCACCTCCGACCCCCGTCAATGCACCCGCCCCTGCCCCTGACCACGAGCCCGTACCTCCGCCGCCCCCAGCGCCAGCCCCAGCCCCGAAACCGCTGGCCTCGCAGTCGAGCGGCACGCAGACGACCCCGGTCGGCCTGACGCTCACGAGCAGCAAGGCGACGCAGAGCATCTCGGACGCGGGCGCGCAGTGCAGCCTGCTGACGGGCCGCGAGGTGCCGCAGCGGACGCGCGCCTCCCAGTGCGCCCTGCCGTCCTGCGCCACGGCCTCGGCCTCCACGCAGTGCTCGCCGCTCGCGCTCCGCGCCTGGGAGGACGGCGACCTTGCCTGGTCCGGCGCGCGCGCGGAGGACGACCTCGCGCTGCCGCTGCCGCCGCCGCCCCGGAAGGCGGAGAGCTTGGCGAACCTATACGAGCCTGGCCACGGCCTGCCCTGGAGGTCCAGGAGCATCTGCTCGCGCCCGCTGCGGTCGGGGTCGGGGCCGGGGTCGCCGAGATGGAGCCTGGGGCTCCTCTGGCCCCCGGACTCCTGGGCGCGCTGCCCACACCGCCCTCTGGCGCCGTGCGCCTACTCCGACCACCAGCACGGGCACGGGCATGCACTCCACCGCCGCGGCTGTTGCGTCGCCGTCCCGGCCTCCGGCTCCAAGTCCATGTCCAGCCCGAAGCAGTACCTCCACCACCTGGTAACCCTGCGCCGAGGTGTCGTTCTCGCCAGCATGGAGGCCGTGGCGCGAGAGCGGCGCGGGCGTGACTGGGCCTCAGACTGGCGGAGGGAGCGCTTAGACGGACGGCCGACTTTTCCCAGCTGAACGACCGGGCAGAGGTTTAATTTGGTAAACCTTATTATTGCTCCCAATGGAGGTTGGAGGTTACTTTGAAAGGTTCCTCCTTACACACCTCTTTGTTATTGAGTCTGCTTCGTATGGAAGGTTGACGGGTAAGGTGCTGTCGATGGAATCTGTCCTAGACCATCGGTAAATCATCGACTGCTCGTGGAAATGTATTTCACGGTGATATTACGACAAACTCACACAAACACAAAAGAAAACGAATTGGCCAACTCTTACAATGATCGTTGGATTAAGAAACTACTTTTTGAAATTTCTTTACTGTCCCTGATCACCCACTGATATACTATCTTTTGGCATGTCAGTCATAGGTCAAATAAATGCGCCTAGTCACATTGGGCAGCTTAAGGTCTTTAAGCTGATAACACAGAATAATTTTATCGATTTTTATGGCAAAGTAGTCAGTACACTAGTAATTTTATTTTCATGGTGTGCTTAAAGCGAATAAAAAATCATTTGCTGGGACTATTTGCAAATTGCTCTGTTGACGTAATATATGGCAATCGAATATTTTTCAAATAAAGTTCCTGTAAAACTTTGTTTCCGCAATAGCGGCGATTAGTTTTCACATAATGAAACAGCATGTAGTGGTGTAGTTAATTAAACCTTGTGAATAATTTAGTTTCTGTATGGGAAGGTAAAAATAAAATGCTCACGAATGGGTGTGTATATTCTTTTGCAAAATTGCATGCACAGGCAAACAAATTCTTTAAAAATAAAAAAAAAATAAAAAAAATAAAAAATACAATGTGTAATCTTAAAGTTATACATACAGACCTAAAACAAAACAAAAAAAAATATTATCACAGAACATATCAGTGCATGGTGCTAACCTTAGCCTTGAGCAAGTTTCGAAGCCAAAACTCAAATTTTGCTCCGCTTTCCACCTCGACCACCGCGAGCAAAGGAGAACACGCGCGTGGTGGCCCCGTGGGAGCAGGCAACCCTCCCTCTCTCCTGCGCGCCGGTAGAGTATTCACCGCCTGACGTTCGTTCTCAGTCTGATGTCAACAGTTCGCAATAACCACACAGAAAACGCAGCTTCCTTTACTCCGTGAAATATTCGTGTGGTAAAGTTACTGTTGTTTTTTTTAAATCTTTTTTTCGGCACATAGTAGAATTCATTTTTAAAATGTAAAGACCAAAATAAGTACATAATGTGCTGTTGACTCAGAACTAGCGTGACGAAGTGCCGAACATCTCGAAGAACGTGGGTGTCGGAACGTTGGTGTCGACAACCTTCTCGAAATACTCGCGCTGCGCCTTCTGCTCCTCTTCCAGTCTCACGTTATCCTCCATGACGCGTCGGTTGATGTCCCTGCGACACGAGACATAAGAACCTCAACCTCGCGGCATTCCCTCGCGAATCATCCCCCCACCCTCGCGCCGCGCCTCGCCGCGCCCCCGCCCGCACCTCTGCCTCCTGTCCAGCTCCCGCTGCTTCAGCTCCATGGCCTTGGAGATGTTGACGGCCAGCTCGTCCCACTCGGCCTGGCGGCGGCGCTCGGCCTCCTCCTGGACCCTCTTGGCCTCGGCCTGGCGCAGCTGCTCCCGCCGGATGGCGGCGCGCTCCTCGTCCGACATGCCGCGGTACGCCGTGGTCACGACGTGCGGCGCGCCCAGCGCGCTCACGGCGCAGTCGGGGTTCTCCGTCAGCATGTCGGACGTCAGGTGGTTGTACTGCTCCGCCTGCGCGTCCTCCGCGTCGCGCTGCGCCTCCATGCGGCGCAGGGCCTCCTGCTCGCTCGCCTGCACAACAACGGTATGGCCGCACAACGGCGACCCACCACCGCGCTCAAACTTGTGTGCACTTCGTAATTCAGAAAAATTCAGAAGGAAAAAGAAATCAGAAAAATTCAGGAATAATCACAGAAATTTCGGTAAAATTCAAGCAATAATTCACCGGAAAAATCAAGAAAAATTCACGAAAATCAAATGAATTTGCACACCAAAATTCAGAGTTCTTTCCCCCTCGCCCACTTCGCTCTACGTCAGGTCAGGCCGCGTGCCGAATCGTACCAGGGCTCGGTTGTACTCCTCCGTGGTCTGCTGCAGGCGGCGGCGGCAGTCCTGCTCGATACGGTCCAGCTGGCAGGCGCGCATGTCCCTGGCCACCATGGCGGCCTGGTAGGCGTCCTCGGCGCGGCGGCGCTCCTCCTCGGCGCGGCGCCGCTCCCGCATCTGCTGCAGCAGCCACTGGCGCTGCTGCTCGGTCTGCAGACGCCGTCGCTCCGGCTTGGCCAGGTCCTCGCCCTCGAACCTGCGGCACGCGGCACAAGCGCCGTGAGGGTAGGCAACCCAATCGACATCCCCGGTGTCTCAGCATTGCCGTTACTGCCGTGGCCTGGCTCCTCACTTTTGTGCTGAGGACACTCCACACCGAGGGTCATCGTCTTGGATCCGGACGGGGATTTCTTTCTTTAGGGAGTCTGGGTCGTATATGTCAAACTCCCGGCGATCCTCGGGTCGTTGGTAATACTGACGGAACGTGTTAATCTCCTGATTCAGTTTCTTCTTTTCCTGAATCAATGGAAAGAGGACGAGAGTGAGTTCGCGTAATTAGCAAAAGGAATATGTGATTATTATGGAGCACGATTCTTACCTCTTGGATTTGGCGCTCGGAAATAATGGCCAGTTGATCATCGCGCACTCTTTGCTGATCGAATGCCAACTGTCTCCTCCTTTCATCTTCCGCAATGCGTTGCTTTTCCTTGATTTGGTCGTCTAGGGCATTTACATCCACCTGGACAGAGCAGTTATGGCGAGAGAAGAGGGAAATAAATAGTTCACTTCACATAGGATTAGAAAGATCTGCCGTGTTGTCTGCTTACCCCAATCACTCTATTCCGCACGTTGAAAATTCTACACTTTCTTTGCTCCTCATTGCGTCTTCGTCGCTCTATGGCAGCGGCCTCACGAAGGTCCTGTTTGGTAGGAATAATTTGGAAATTCAGCATATCTGAAAGCGTTTTATTTTTGTCTGATAAAGGAAGGATGGTTCTTCCGATCTTTCTGTCCGGTTGTCATGGCAACATCATCTCTCAGGCTGCGCCCTCCTGCTAAACCTATAAAACAAATATGTCAATTATATTTGCATTAATTTTTTAAAACTTTTTCTTTCTTTTATTCCGCGTTTTGTCTTTTGAGAAATCTTGGAACAGGCAATAAGACCGTTGGCAAATTGTCAGTATTCCGCGCAGTTTGAATTTTAAGGGGTTAGTGGGGTGGTGGGGGTATCTCGAATAACCCGAGAATCGAAAGCAGAAGCTGCAGAAGCTCGAACGAAACAGCTGCTGTGGTCAGTCGCAAACATGGCCGCTGTCGTCCTGCAAGGGAGCCTGCACCTTTCAAGTTAGTTTTTATAAAATTTTTCAGCGTTCGTGACAGTAGTTTTCTGAAGTATTTTCCATTAGTATGCCGTACACTGAAGTGTGGATCAATGTTAAATTTAATGTAATTTACCGACCAGTGTCACCTCTAACCTTTCGTCCCTTCATTGTCAAATAGCTCAGAATACATTACTTTATAATTATAATTATTCTTACCAAGCTCAAATATTATCAGTATGAATATTTTATGTTTACATTTTATATTAAAAACATTGTGTTCGTGCTAAAGCTAGTTATGTTAACCTACATTGGAGAACCTCATCATAGAGGAGAACACCTTCCTAGTATTGAAACTTTTTCATCTCCAAACAGAATAGTTAAACCTTTTTTTTTTCTTTCTTTAAATTTAGACCATATTTTTCAGTTTTAGGGTTCGTCTCATCTTTCTAGTTTATGTGTAGTCTTGACCTTCCACTGTATAAACTTTCGACCTTAATTTTATCACATTTTACAGAACAGCAGCTTGGTGCATCTGCTGCTGTGGTCAACATCATTCATCATGCCTCCTACAGCTCTGAGGTGCGCCCTATCAAGAAGCCAGCATTGTCTCAGATGCGCAAGGGTGCTGGAGGTAGATCCAGTTTTAATGGTGTAGTTGCTACAGTTTTTGGCGCAACTGGTTTTATTGGACGATACGTGTGCAATGAACTCGGCAAACATGGAACACAGGTATGTATGTCTCAACATTCTCATTTAATTATGCAACACTTATTCTATTTGATGCAATTTTTTTTATCCTGCAGCTTATTCTTCCTTATCGGGGGGACAACTATGAAGTGGGACCTTTAAAACTCGTTGGAGATTTGGGTCAAGTTTTGTTTCATCCATTTGACCTGAGAGATGAAGAGTCAATTCGTAAAGCTGTTAAGTACTCCAATGTGGTTATTAACCTTATTGGGAGAGACTGGGAAACCAAGAACTTCAAGTTTGAGGATGTCAATGTTCATGGAGCCAGAAGACTTGCAAGGATTTCTAAGGAAATGGGTGTTGAGAAGTTTATTCACCTGTCTGCCTTAAATGTAACTCCCAAGCCTGTGGTGAGCTGAAGTTTAATTTTGTCTAACTAAATTTTACCACATTAAGTGGGTACCTTCAAATGTTTTATTGTTTTATTTTATGTAGCCCAAGATGCTCTGGAATGGTTCAGGGGTTTTGCGATCTAAATATTATGGAGAAATAGCTGTTCGTGAAGAATTTCCAGATGCTGTTGTTTTACGCCCAGCTCTTACTTATGGCATGGAGGATCGCTGGCTTATGTCAGTGCTGTCAATTTTTCCTATACCATAGTTTTTTATGTGCTTTTACATTTTGTAAGTAAATTCATGGGTATTTTTTAAATTTTAGGCAGCATTGTGCTATGTTCCGTCCCAATGGAAAGACATTTCCACTTTACAAGAAAGGATTTGGAATCACCAAAATGCCAATTTATGTCAATGATGTTGCTGCTGCCATCTATGAAGTCATTAAAAATCCAGACACTGCAGGTCGCACATACCAGCTAATAGGGTGAGACATTTTTTTGTACAGATTTAAGTATTTCAATGGACCGTCCACCATGAATTTCATTGTACTTTTTCTTACTCAAACTCTCCTCAGACCTCACCGATATGTTCTCCATGATCTTATGGTGTGGATCATGAATGAACAGCGAAAGGGTGCTGATGAAAACTTCAGGGTCACAGATTTACGCTTTGACCCGCTTCAGATTACAAAGATTCTTCTGGCAGAAATGCTACCAGGTCATCCTATACATAATTTGCACAGAGAGATTATGGAATTGGTAAGGTTTTGTCACCCAAACTGCATAATTTAATTCTTCCACTCAAGCATTTCCTCTGCTATAACTTCTTCTCTCTATAGGAAGCAACAACAGATGTAGTTGATTATTCCCTTCCAACTGTGGTTGATCTTGGTATCAAACCATCCCCAATGGAAGAGAACATCACGTGGCTTCTGAGACCCTTCAAACATCGGCCTTACATCAGCCCTGAAGTAAGTGTTTGCAATTGGGATAGTATTGTTCTTTACTTGCTGATGTAATATCTCATTCACTTTTTCTTTTCAGGTTGGTGACTTTGATAAGGTCATACCACCCAAACCAGTCATCTAAATTAGGTCTTTGGCAGGGATATTAGATGCAAATGCTTATAATTTTATTGTTATTAATTAAATATTTGTTAAAAGAAATGAGCCACCTGTGAAGCAGATTGTGTAAATAAAAGTAAGAGATGTCGGGAACCACTCTTTTCACCTTGACTCTCATCTCATCCTTGTGTTCTCTCTTTTTCTCTCCAGAAAATTTAATTTTTCGGAGAAAAGCTGCTTTCAGGCATGCTTTCCTCTTGGTTCCTTTTTTCAGATGACAACGACTAGCTTCGCGCGACTTGAAATTCTTTTCGTCGTGAATCGATCAGGAAGTATTGGTCCCGTTCGCGCTCGATGACGAATGATGGCCGAAACAGAGCTCAGCAGCCTTGGCATGCATGCATGTCCCGGACGCTTTGTCTAGCCCTGACCTCACCTCCTCTCACGGACGGGAGGCAAGGAAACGACGAACGACTGCTGCAGTCGCAGTCGCATTCGGCATTCATTCAAAGGGCGCCGGCCGCCGCGCCGAAGCGAGCCGGAAGCGGCCGAAGGTGGCCGGAGCTGACCGACCGCCGCGTCGCGACGCCCCGAACACCACGAACAGACTCGGGCATCACGCCATCACGAAGCGGGCCGAAGGCGAAGCGTGGGCAAGTGGCAGAAGGGGTAGGCAGGCGGGAGGGGGGGGGGGGGGGAGGTACGCTGCCAGCCAGCGCGCGATGTGGTGTGGTAGGAGGTAGGAGGGAATGTGGCTCGTGGCTCCTCTCTTGCTCTTTTTCAGAGACCGACTGAAACAGTCACACAGTCACACACTCCAGAGATACTTTCAGAGCAGAGTGCGAGTAAATAAGGCTTGCTGGCCGCGATGCGCTGTGCCATGGCTGTGCTTCAGAGGACAAAAAGGGAGGAGGAGGGGGGGGGGGGGGGCGCTTCGCGGCACCGCGGCAGGCTGCCAGCTCGCGCCGCCCCCCTCACCCCCTTCCCCCTCCACACCCGCTCATCTATCCCACCCATCCCATCCTGGTCCGGCGCGCGCGGCGGCCCGGCCCCTTCCCTTCCCTCCCCCTCCCAGTCCTGTCCAAACCGTGGAGCAGGGTGCGTCGCTCCCGTGCAGAGCGGTCCGGCCCGACCCGACCCGACCCGGCGTCCTGATCCTGCTCCTGCCGCAGCTGCAGCGTCCCCTCCCGCCGCGTCCAGCTCGTCCAGCTTTTGTATAGCTCCGTTGCGAGGCCGGGGCCGGGCCGGGCGAGGCGAGGCGAGTCCGCAGCGCCGCAGCTAAACACAAACACACGCCCGTTTCGCTTCGTAGCGGCGCGACTCTCGCGGCCAGCGCGGCGCGGCAGGAACACGGAGGATCCGCCAGGGGGGCCCCGGGGGCCGGGCGGTCGCTGCCGAGATGGAGTTCGCGTCCGGCGTCAAGTGGATCAAGAGCGTGGCCGTCGAGGCGGGGCCCGCCGGCGACGGCCTGGGGGTCGCCGCCTCCGGCCTGGACTACTACGACGGCAGTAGGGTGTTCACGTGGCTGGCCGACCTGGCGGGGCTTCCTATTGACCAGGTAGGACGGCGTGACAGCGGTAATGACGGACGGCACCCCGTTGATTGGTGGGCAAGGTGTTGGTGGGCGTCCTGCCAGGGTCGGTGCAAGGCCAGCACACTGCGCCCGCCGGCCGGCAGGTGTCCGAGTCACTTTGGCCCTTTCATCCCCCTCAACGCGTGCTCTCGCCCGCGGGGCCACCTGCAGGTGGCAGAGTTGCTGCCGGCGCCGCCCAGAGGGCGTGCCGGGCGGGGGTGGCTGGGTGGGCCGACTTGTTGCAGTTTGGCGTGCGCTATGCGGCCGACGTCTCCGGGCCCCTCGAGCCGGGGAGGGCGGGGTGGTAGGGTGTACAGGGCGAGGCGGGCGCCGTTTATGACTCATTCTTCCTGCTGTGCTCTGTTCTGTTCCCGTTGCGTGCCATTTTCCTCTGTACGTATACGGCGTGGGGTCACTGGTCTGATTGCATGCCCTCGCCAGAGACGTTGCGGACGGGCATCGCCGATGACGCCGAATGATCCAGCCATAAAAATACCGGTTTCTCTCTGCTGGCTGCGCTGCTCTCCGCAGGCTGCTCGCTGTATGACAGTACAAGCAGGCTGACACATTCGCAACATCTGCTAAAAATTCTGCCGAGTGGCGGACCCCTCACGAACCGCTTGCTGGGTAGGCAACCCGCAATGCGAGCAGCCTGCAATTCCGACCTGTTTTGTTGCAGTGGCGGTTTTAGGGGGCGGGGACAGGGGGTAATGCAATCGGCTCTAGATAGCCGCCGGGAAAGTAGGCAAATTGCACGACAAAACTCCTGTAAGTAGGCAACCTGAAGTGCCTCCCCCCCCTTCAGACGGGCGTAAAACCGCCACTGTCTCGTTACTCGGTCTGTCCAAGGGCCCTCCTGCCGGGAGTGGTGTCCCAGCGGCAATGCCGAGTCCGACCGGTCTGACTCGAGGGCCGGCGGCGGCGGCAAACAGGAAGCAGCGCCAACACCCATGCGTGCGTGCGACGTATAGGGATTGGGAGGGGCTAAGAAGTGCGTTGTGGCCTTCTCTCCGTCTCTCTCTAGCCAACAAACACACTTACTCAATCCGTACTTCTTCTCGCTTCCTCCCCTTTGGCCAGAAAGGAGAGAGGGGCGGTGGATGGTGGATGAGCAGAGGTCAGGGCAGGACGTGACATTTCCATCAACAGGACGGGCGAGCCGGTCTGGTCAGCGGGAGACGGGAGGGAAGGAGTCGAGGCCGCCGAGGCGCTGAGCCCTGCCGACTGCCGACTTATCCCGAAGAGCGCTCGCCTCTCTCTGTCTCTCTCTCTCTCTCTCTCTCTCTCTCTCTCTCTCTCTCTCTCTCACACACACCTATACGGCGAAGTGCGAGCGAGAAAGGGGAGCGGAAAGCGCTCTTCGGAATAAGTCGGCGGGGGTGGGGCCCGCCTGTTGGACCCCGTCGGCCCCGCGGCCTGCAGGCTCAGCAGGAGGCGCTGATCTGTGCAAGGAGCGTAGCTTGCGGTGCAACGAGGGGCCTCGATTGGGCTGGAAGCAATGCGCATAACACGCGCCTGCTGCATGCCTTTTGCGCGCCGCTCTCAACCGCGATAAAGCAACGCTCCGCCACGCACCGCCGCCGCCGCAGTATCCACCTGCCCGCGCTCCCCGCGCCCACCTCTGCGGCCGCGCCCGGGTCAAAACTACAAGTCGCGACGTTCTGCGCGGCCCCGGCCGATATCAATGAGCCGTGCCAAAGACATGACGTGAGCCCCGCCCCCGCCCCGCCCAGCCGTGGCGCCACGCGGCTCAGCGCGCGCGCCTGGCCCGGCCCGGCCCGGCCCCGGCCTGGGGCCTTGCTTGCTTGTGGGTGGGCCGTGTGGGTCCGCGGTCCAGCCGTCCAGCAGCCCATCCACCCGTGCTATGCACTCGCGGGGGGCGGGGCGCAGGGGGCGAGCACCTCCCAATCATGAACTTCGCGTTGTGTCTGGCCCTCGTATGTTCACAGGTTTGTTTCGGCGGATGGCCGCGGAGTGAGAGCGCGCCGCGCCGGCGGCCTTATTGCCGTGTGGTGTACTGTCATGCGGTGTCACATTCCCCCCCCCCCCCTTGCGGCCGCGTGTGCTTCGGGGAGGTGTGGGCTTTGTGCCGTATGCCTCTCGCGGCGACCACGCCCCCTCTTTCCCCTTCCTCCTCATCCACGCCGCCGCCGCAGCGCTGCTGGCCAACACTCTGCGAAATATTGTCTCAATCGGTCGCCCGAGCTCCTGCCCCTGCAAGGCGATTCTGAACACCGTTTTGAAGTGCCCTCTCTCTCTTGTACCTTATGGCCGTGCCCCATGAGTGCGACAAGGAGAGAGCGACGAAACCAGGGTGCGGAATCACCCTGCTGGACCACCGCGTCCCTGCCCCGCCCGGTCCACGAAGCTGCCGCGCCTGCCGTCGAGCCGGTTGCACTGGGTTGGGCTGGGCACGGCTGCAGGCGAGGCTGGGGAGGGGGGTCTGCCGGCCTGCCTGCCCCGCGGGGCTTAACCGGACTCGCCTCTGTCCTGTCGCCAAGGCCGCCCGCCCCGCCCATCGCCGCACTTGTTATGGTGGCGGCGCCCCCGCGCTGCTGTACACCACACCTTCGTGCACAGTGCATCCCGCATCCTATCTCTCCTAAAGCTGCACCACCTGATATCGACCCGCGGGCCGCGGGCAGGGCCCTCGCCGGCCGGTTGGGGGGCGCGCGGCGCGGGGCGTTGCCTTTCTCCAGCAGCCCGACGCCCCGCATGCTCCCACTGGCTCCCAATCAGAAGCCAACTAGCTGTGCAGCGAGCCGGCGTTTTCGTGCAGCAGGAGCAGGATCGGACTCGGACCGCCGTGCCCGTGCCGCGCTGCCGACTTATTCCGACGAGCGCTTTCCTGGCCCTGTCACTCTCGCACCCATGGGCTACACCGTAAAGGTGTGAGTGAGAGGGACTGCGAGGAGAGCCCTCTTCGGAACAAGTCGGTCTGGGTGTGGACAGGGCAGCTACAGCCTCACCGGCCCTCTCCTCACCACTCCGGCAGCCGTGTATTTTTGGAGCAATAAACACGACGGTGCGCAGTGCGGCTGTCGGAGAGGGAGAAGGGAGAAGAGGAAAAGCCTGGCTTGAACAAGAATGCCCTCACCCTCCCCCCGCGCGCCTAGCCTACCGGGTATTGCGAATGTCCAGCCGTCTGATTCAGAAGATCGCTCTCATGCCCCCGTCCTTGTTGCGCTTATGAGGCCCTGCCATTTCCAACATAGGGCACCGTCATTGGTGCGACAAGGTCGGAGATAGGTGCGAAAGCGATCTTCGGAATCAGACGGCAGGAGTGCGGTCTGCGGCGGTCTCTAGAGCTGGGGTGCCCCCTCCCCTGGCTCGGCGTGGCACCCCTTGGAGTCTACGCGACCCCCAGCCTCGCTTCCATGGGGGCGCCTGTTCATTCATTTCGCTTCCGCCACGCCACGCTTTCTGCTTCGCTATTCCTGGGTCCCACCCCACCCGGCCTGCCCCACCCCGCCCTGCCCTGCCCCCTGCCCCACCCCGCCCCGCCCTGCCCTACCCCCTGCCCCACCCCGCCTCGCCCTGCCGCCGCGCCGTGCCCGCCTCGTCTCCACTCCATACCACCCCTGGCTTGCCGGAGGGGTGATTCCGAGCAGCGTTTAGTGGTGGCCTCTCTCTCGCACCTTAAGGCCGTGCTCCATGAGTGCGACAAGGACATAGAGACGAAACCACCGTGCGGAATTACCCTACAGGGCATGCCCCGACTGTAGCCCCAACACGAGCAAAATCAGGCAGCCAACTGATTCCGAAGATCGCTCTCGTAACTCCGACCTTGTCGCACCTATGGCGGTGCCTCATGGCCTGTGCACCATGAGTGCAACAAGGACGCAGAGGGAGGAGAGCGATCTTCGGAATCAGACGGCAGGGTGGGCTGGGCAGTAGACTGATTCAGAAGAGCGCTCTCCTCGCTCTATCTCTCTTGCACTCGGGGTTTGCGCCCCTAAGGTGCGAGAGAGACGGAGCGAGGAGAGCGCTCTTCTGAATCAGTCGGCTGGGCTGGGGCTGAGGCGTGTGGAATCCGAGTGGCCTTCGACACGAAGGAAGAGGAGAGGCGTAGGCGAGGTGGGGTCCCAGGGACTGGGTTGTGAACGGTCTGTGTACACACAACCGGCGAGATGTATGGTTGTCTGCGTCCCGGGGATCGAGTTGAAAATGATCCTTGTCCTCTCGCGTGTGCGCCTCCTTGTCTATCGGACCGACGCGTCATGGAGAGCCAGCCGAGGTCCGCCCGTGCTGCGCCTTGGCCTGCATGCATCACTTCAAATAGCCCCTCCATCCGGCTCATCTTTTGAGGCCGGTCCTGGGCCGCGCGCCAAAGCGGCGTCCTCCGCCGCGCGGGGCTGTGCTGGGCTGAGCAGGGCGGGCCAGGCGTGGGCCAGAGCTAGAAAACGAGAGTGACTTTAAACAATTTTTTTTGGTGGGGGGCGTGGGGGGATCTGGCCTGAAAATTCTGTCTTTCTCGTTAGCAAGTAACTGGTTTTAACTTGGCACGACTTGACATGATTTTAACTCAACGCAAAGTTGGAGTGGTTACTGAATAGTTACTGAATAGGGACGACGGAGTCGCTGCTATCAGCGGGCTCACCTTTTAACGTCGGAGTGCAAGAGCACATACGCCACCCCACGCCCTGCCCTGCCCTGCCCCCTCCGGACCGAGCGTCGGCCAACACAGCATAACGCATTAGAATGCACTTACCAGGGCGCTAACACGCGCACCGACCAACACCACCTCGACCAAGACTCGAGGAACAACTGAAACATGTCTTTTAATTTTTGTGGACGAAAGTTTCTGAGAGGAGCTTATGGCTGTGCAGTGAGTGTAGCTGATGGCACTGATGGAACCATGACCGCCACGCTCCGCCACGCCACGCCACCGGCCAGCTGCCCAGACCAGAACAGCTGCTCCATGGTCCCGCTACTTTAGTCCGCTCTACGTTATCCGCTCCGCCCCGCCCCGCCCCGCCCGTAGGAAGTTCAAGGACATCGCGGTCGGACCTCAGACCCTGCCTGGCTACTCCAGGGCGGTGACGGAATTCCCTCGGCACCATGAGGGATGCATGGGCTACTGCGAGCTCTGCACACCGCGGGGCGGGGTCATGAAGTAGTGGGAGCGGACGAAGGGGGTCGTGTCGTGCCCGAAGCAGGGAAAGACCTTCCCGCCACCCCCGCCCCGCCCTGCCCCGCACTGCCACACAGCAACCCCCGGCTGAGGCAGCCTGCTTCGCTCTGCATTGTAAAGAACGCACGGTCCGTGAAACGCCCATCCAGGCCGCGAGCAACGCGTCGCAGCCACGCAAGCCCCCCCCCCTCCCCACACACCCTTTTAGCAGCAGCGTGGTAATTACATTTTCACCCTCCCCTCCCCTCCCCTCCTCCGTCCCGCTCACCTTTTTCGGCCCCGACTCGTCCCCTCCCCGGCCTCGGCCGACCCGCTTAAACAAACACTTGCAAATTTATATTGAGCTCGCTACGATGCTAATGTCTTATCCATCCCGTGCCCGCAGGTCAACTTTCTGATAACGCAGTTCCTGGCTCTGGCGCTGGCCCCGCTGTTCCGCGGCAGCCTGCACCACCGGCGGGCCAGCGCCGCCCTGCGCCACGGCGTGGCCCTCGCCCTGGGGCTGTTCTTCGGCTACTTCTGCTTTGGGGCGTAAGTATTTCGTATGTGCACACCGGTGTAACAGATGATTGCTGCCAAGAGGTTCTTCACTAAAAAAAAAAAAAAAATCAGTGTACACCCTTAAAAAAAATTCAATAAAAAATAAATAAAAACTCAGAAGAAAGGTAAAAGCAAAATCAAGAAAAATCTGAAAAAAATAAAGGAAAAATATTTTTAAAAAATCAATTTAAAAAAAACGAGAAAAATCAGAAAAATCGGTGTACGTTAGAAATTATAGTGAAGGACCCCTCGATTCCTACTCTTAGGGATGGTTGCCCCCGCCATGCCCCCGCGGAGTAAAAATTCCGAGGGGTCCACCACTCTGGTAATCTTGTGTACACTTTGTCCAATAATTACTGGTTACTGGTAATCACATCCCGAAAATTCATCTTTACCTGTTTTCCATGTTGTTTTAGGGCTTCTCTCATTAAAATGTGCACAAACTTACACGAATGTCTAAGTTGTTTTTTTCTTTGGTTTTTGTTTTTTTCGAAAATGTTACTGGAAACTGTTGGTAATCACTGGTAATCGGTAATCGTGTGTGCGCTTCTGAACCGAGTGATGGACCCTGGACCCCTCGAAAAAATCCCTAGGGATATTGTATCCCTTGGGCTAGTGGCTAGTGTACCCCCTGCAAGGGGGCAGTACATTATTGTCCCAGGGGAATGCGTGTGTACTCCACAGGTGTCGCCTGGCCCGGGAGTAATCTATCGCGTTTGCACTGGTGCGGTGCGCTGAGCTCGGGTGGCGCGGCGGTTGCGGACAAGGCGACAACCAAGGAACGGGAGGCGAGGGGGGCGGAACGGGGCAGAGCGGGCGGGCGAAGTGGGCGTTAGTGGTGATTGGATTGGCTTTGTTTTGCCGGTCAGCCAGCCGGCCGGGAGACAGCCCGGACGAAGATGGGTTGCAATATGGTTGTGGATCGTAACAAAAGATTAGAATTTGATCGGGAGTGGTGAAGGGGCAGGGGGCATGGTCCACCTATACAAGAGAGGGGGCAGGGCGCTCATATTTGGTTAATGACAATGACAACCCATTGGGAAAGACGAACTGAGAAAACAGATTATATTGTTCGGTGCGCGCGCGCTCACGGTCGGCGCCGTGCCGCCTGCCGATCCCATCTGCTGGACCTGCAGACCGTGCAAACGCCCCGGGAATGACCACCACGAAATGGGTGCGGGTTGGCGCGAGATTTCGCTACGTTTGTGTATCCGACGGGCAGCCAGAACTTTTTGACCTTCGGTTGTCGTTCTCAACAATACATTGCATTCTAAAGCGGGAGCGGGTCATGACCGAACATTCGTATCAAAACCTCAAGATGTGAGTAAGACACGTCTGAGGTTGTTTGTTCCGCGTACCCTTGCTTGCATGCTGCTTTCTTTTTTCTTTTTTTTCCCTTTCTCTCTTTTTTACTTTAATAGTTTTAATTTTCGAAAATCTTTGTTTTATTTTTTTGTTTCAGACAAGCTATACATTTGGCTGGCCTTCCTGCAGTTTGCTATGTTGTCATGCGCTTCCAGGACCCGAAAATAATGCAAAAGTACATTGAGACAATTAACATGTATCTTTCCAAACTGACGTATTAGACACAATTTTTAAAATTACAATACTGTTTCAGAGCTGTCCTTGCTGTAGCTCTGTTTTACCTCTCCTGCATCCACTTGCACCGGCAAGTATATGATTATGGATCATATACTCTTGACATCACAGGTACAATAATTAAATAATGAATTAAATTTTTGATTTGAATTTTAAACTATTACATATCTTGTGATCTTTCCTGCGTTTTCTTAGGTCCACTCATGGTGATTACACAAAAAGTCACAAGCCTTGCATTTAGTCTACATGATGGACTCACTCAGAGGGAAGAAGACTTGTCTGGAGTTCGCAAATATCACGCCTTGAGGTGAAATATGTGTCTCCTTATTTTCCCAGAATTCGATTGTTCTGCTCTTTTAACTAAATTAAAACTCATTTTTTTCCAGGAAAATGCCATCAGTCTTGGAATATTTTGCTTACATGTTTCATTTTCAAGCTTTAATGGCGGGCCCCATAATATTTTATCGAGACTATATAGATTTCATTCATGGTCGTAATTTCTTGACTCATTCAGGTACCAGTATTGTAAGTATTGGAAAAGAAAAACTTAAATAATCTATTTATGAGATGTATTTTTCATCACTTTGTTGTGTTGTTCACTGTTCAGAAAATTGATGAAGCAAATTATGCTGAAAAAGAAGTTATTCTTGAACCCTCACCACTCCTTGCTGTCATCCGGAAGGTTGTGGCAAGTCTTGTGTATGCGGTCCTGCTCACAAAATTTGTCTCTGTGTTCCCAATCCGTATAATAAAAGGTATTTCTCTTTTAACGTGTGTTAAGGTGTTAAAATATTAAGAATTTTAATTAATTTAAAAAAATTATCTTTGTTACAATTAATTGAACTGAACAATTTGTTATTTTAGAACCTGAGTTTTTGGAGCTTGCAGTGCCATCTAAAATGCTATTCCTAATGGTTTCTACTGCTGTTCATCGATTTAAATATTACCACGCATGGCTTTTGGCGGATGCAATTTGCAACGCAAGTGGACTGGGTTTTAATGGATTTGCCGAAGATGGAAGTGCTCGATGGGATTTACACTCTAATATAGATGTATTAGGTTTTGAGGTGAGCAGCAATTAAGGTGCTCATAATGGAGGCATCAAAGGCACTAAGGGGAGAGGGCATGATATGTTGATTTGAATATTAAAAATTTTCATATTGACTCATGTCTTACCCTACCCGCTGCATCCCCATATATATCAATTTTGTGCTGTTGATACCGTCATTGTGGGAGTTCCTATAAGATTATTTTTTGAAGAGAAGTTATGTGTTTATTATTTAAAATTAAGTGAAATAATGCCTTGCAGTGTGGACTGAACTTCCGAGACTGTATTGAAAATTGGAACAAGGGAACAAACTGTTGGTTGCGACTTGTTGTCTATGATCGAACTAAGAAAAATGCAACATTGTGGACCTACGCTTTATCTGCATTCTGGCATGGTTTCTACCCAGGTTATTACCTGACTTTTGCTAGTGGCGCTCTTTTCACATTTGCTGCCCGCAAGGTACTCATTCTGACTATCAAGTTCAAGTGGGTAAAAAAATTGATCTTATTCAGTCTGTGTTGGAACCATTTTTTCTAGATCCGTCGCCATGTTCGGCCTTTCTTCACTACATCTATGACTCTTAAAGCATTTTATGACTTATTGACCTTCTGGACCACAAGGGTAGCTATGGCCTACATAACTTTCAGCTTTATTCTCCTTGAGTTTTGGCCAAGTGTGCGCTGCTACCTGTAAGTTTCTATTTTAGCAGATATTTTAACAAATTATTTGACTTTATTGATTTTGTTTTGTTAAATTGTTCAAATTAATTTCAGATCAATGTACCTGTATCTGCATGTGCTGGCTGTGCTTGCTCTTCTCGGGCTACCTCATATCCTTCCTCAAAATCCATCACGAAATAAGTTAAATGACCAATTTCTCACAATTTCCAAAGCGAATGGAATGAAAGCAGACTAAGTAATCTTTAATATATTTTTGTTATGTAAATGATGTTAGTTTTTGTTATGTAAAATAAAAAGTACATAAAATCTATCATGTATCTCTGTAGGATAGTATGTTAATTTATATATTATCCATCTTTGTGACATAATGCTAAAATTGACAAAATATGCCAAAGACAATTCAAGAAGATTTTTTTTTTTTTGGGTGTGTTTTTCTGTAAAACTACAAGACTGCTGCTGATGTAATCTGTAGAAGATTTCAACTCCACGTTCTGAATGTGAATTCTGTTTTAAACTAATTTACAATCAACCTTATACTTATCAAGTAATAATTAGGCTTAATATTCTTTTTGTTGTTCATTTACTGTCTGTTGTCAAATTAAAAACATGAAAGTTCTTAAAGGTTTCATTCCCTAATCTTTTAAGGTACAAACCTTACTTTTCGAGTGTTTTGTCTATCTGAAACAAGGGGCAGTCAGAGAGTCAGAGCGCCGGCCGCCGCCCGCAGGATAGGCATCCAATCCTACACCCCTCCCCCCTTTTTCCCTGATGCTCTCATCCTGCCTCCAGTTTCCAATCCTGCCCGGAGATTATTTCGAAGCCTGGAAAGCACTCGAGCTCCATCTACTAAAGCAAGGCGGCGTGCTGGATGTAAATATACGGAGAAAGAGAAATACTGTAGACTTGTACTGTCAGAGGTAGAACTGTCATGATCGCGTTCGGAACATAAATGTGGAATGATACGACAGATCGTCTCCCTCTCCCTCTCTTTCAATCCTCCGTTCCCTGGATGCCGAAGAGACACTTGCAAATTCAAGGTAGACCACTTCTATTTTCTGGCTTTTACATTGATGTAGATCGTACACATCTCTAGGTTAAGAGAAGAGAGGACCTGTACAGACTTATGCCGTCTCTTTGAACTGCGGGTCTTGCGTCTCATCTGTTATCGTCTGGTACTTGGAGTCGTTTCAATTTCTAATTTCAATTTATAGTACACTTGAATAACAGTGTGCAGAAGTAGGGTTACTATGGAAACAATATTTTGACAGAAGAGAATTAATGTTTAAGTATTGCGCAGTAAATGTTCTGCAGGTCAGGTCTATTCTATATTTATGACAACTGCCTGCTTTTTTTCACGGAGTAATCTATTGATACCTGTTGACTGGCTAGACACTCTGTCTTTACTAAGACGAAAACACCTTGATGTTTCTGCTTCAGGTACAGAATGGAGGATTATAAATTTCTCTTTAAAGTTGTCCTAGTAGGGAATGCTGGTGTCGGGAAAACCTGTCTGGTCAGACGTTTCACTCAAGTAAGCCACTTTACAAAAGATCTTTGTAATCTCGAATTTCTTAATTTTTACATAAATACTACTGTTATCTATGCTTGCTAGGGGCTGTTCCCTCCTGGACAAGGTGCCACCATTGGAGTTGACTTTATGATAAAAACTGTTGAGATAGATGGTGAGAAAGTGAAGGTAAGACACGTCATGCTAATCTTGGGCCGGGAAGAGGGGTGAGGGCAGTGGAAACGTTGGCTGTCACTAAGCTATTTATTTTGATAATCGCAGCTACAAATATGGGACACTGCTGGTCAAGAACGTTTCCGTTCGATCACTCAGAGCTATTATCGGTCAGCTCATGCACTCATCTTAGTGTATGATATTAGCTGTC
This sequence comes from Frankliniella fusca, assembly GCA_029379305.1. NCBI lineage: Eukaryota > Metazoa > Arthropoda > Insecta > Thysanoptera > Thripidae > Frankliniella > Frankliniella fusca. The sequence continues at coordinate 846,369 of JAHWGI010001436.1, forward strand.
AACCAACATTTGATTGTCTTCCTGATTGGTTGAGAGAAATAGAAGAGTATGCAAGCAATAAAGTCTTACGAATACTCGTAGGTCAGTTCATGTCCTTATGTCTCTTACCATTTCTGTAAGTTTTTTGTCTTGTCAATGGAATTTCAACAGCTGTTTTTCTTTTAAAGGAAACAAAATGGACCGTGAAGATCGCGAAATTCCTATGCATGTAGGAGAGGATTTTGCACAAAGACACGATATGTACTTCCTTGAAACTTCTGCAAAAGAAGCTGAAAATGTGGAAAAACTTTTTATGGAAATAGCTGCAGAATTAATGGAAGTTAGTTTATTTGTAGCTAATATGCTTATCTTAATCTTTGTAAAATCTTTTAAAACTTTTTTCTGTTACAGCAGGCAAAGAGCAAAGAACTACCACGGTATGATACTAACTCTCCAACCATTAATGGAAGAACAACAACTATCGGGGACTCGAACTGTTGTAGTAAAATGTCCTAAGTTTTACATAAATGAATTTATGTAACCTTGTTTCTCCTTCTCTGTTCTTTTCATAGCTTGCTATATAATTTGTGTTAATTATGGTCTGTTAACTCTAGCTCATTAATTTTCATGTAAAATTAATTTTAGCGTTCTTGATATTAGATTTTTTTTAAATCTTAGTGTTTTTATCTAATTTATTGTTTGTTGTTCTCTTTGTCATGAATGAACCAACTTATTGTTCTCTATTTAAGAAGTGATTATTATGCTTCAAAATAATTTATTTGCTGTACATATTGAACATAGCAACACTTTATTATTTTGTTAATATGTAATGGGTTTATGGTTACACATTCACAATGAGCTTAATTTGCTCTGTTTTACTGAATTCTGAGCACTTTGATTTGGCTTTTGCACTGTGTGCTGGGAATTTATGCATTGTGGAAGAGTTTTCCTCCGTGCAGGGAGTGAGCACTTAAGTGAGAGTAATGATTGTCACACTTTTGCATAAGTAATCCCCACTGAAAACATTGATTTCATAATATTTTTCTGCGAGGAAATTTATTTGCCAACTAAACTGTGAAATAAAACATAGGTTTTCATGTTTTTGTAGATGAGAAGTTCATGGAAGCAGACTTTTTGTGATATTTTTCTCTCTGTCAGCCGTTTCACTTCTCATTCAGTAAAACCTGGATAGTAAGAATTCTCTTTTACGCACTAACTTTTTTAAGGACCTAGTACAGATTTGTTTAATTAAAGTACCTAATTATAAAAATTACATGGATACTCAGACCTGTTCGCAAGCAATTCTTACAATCCAGATTTCACTGTTTTGAATTTCTGACAGGGACAAGAAGAGCTACTGAAAATTAATATCTGTGAGTTGCTCACTGTCTTTGCTGTAGTAGTTGGTCTTATGAGAGCATTGCAGTACTGACTGTTGCATTTTTTACCGTGTTACGGTGCCTCATGTTTTTTTTACTGTGTTGTACACTTTTATAATGTTTTTATGTCAATGTGATATGTATACTGTGTATTAAACCACAGACTGGGGTGGTTTTGAAAAGAATAGAGTCATTACCCTCTTGAAATTAGTCAACATTACCAAAAACAAATGTCCACAGAATTTACTAAAATTAGCAAGTGACTTTCAAAGCCACCCCAATTTGTGGTACATCACCTGTTTTGTGAGTTGCAATTGTGATTTCTTTCATCAAAAGTAATTTTGTGCTTTTCATTCCAATTCAAGGAGCAGTTCGTTTGTTTCTGACCATCACTTCTGATGACATTGCTTGTGAGGTCAGAGTCGGGACGGGATCTGGGAGCTGCCTCTCTGCTCGGCGCCAGCTTGTCAGCGCAGACCTAGCGCGCAATCTGATTCGGCCGGTTTGACACAATTTCATTGATCTCTGCTGTGGTAATTGTGTTGTTTCTGTGTGACAAGTTTGACAAACTAAGGATTTTCAATGAATGTGATGCCTTAATCTCTCTCCTGGCAGCCAGTATACCACTTGTGAATTACTTTTTTCTCTGCCTTATTCAATAATATGGAGGAAGTTATTTAAAGTTTGATTGTTATGACACTAGATAGCCTACAAGAGGCATTTTAAAACACCTCCAAATTTTTATGATTTTTTGTTCACTTGCTTCTCAAGCTTGGTTATGGCTTGTCAACAAATTATTAGTGTGGAGTAAGGGGTTCAGTAGTGTGTAAAACATCAAATATTATCAATGTTTTTGCCCTGTGATCAGAGACGATTGTTTTCATGCCCAGGTAGCGGAACTGCATTTTATGTACCATCAACCCTCTGAAATCCACAATTTAGGCGCTCAAGGAACATTCATTTTAAGTGTATTTTAGATGGGACATCTATCTGGATGCAGTCATGATGCTGCTTTGCTACCTGAGTGTTTTACATCCCACATTCCTGACCAGTACAGAGTAAGAATGGATCTCTTGCAATCCTACTCCCTACTTCCCCAATTAAGTTTTCTTACTCTCAGAATATAATAGAATATAATAGCTAAACAGATGTTGGATTTTTATCAGACCAAGTCACTCAGCTTGAATTAATATATTGATGTTAGAATTTTCACAGCTTCTGTTAACATATCATTCCCAAGTTCAGAATGAAGGCAACAGTATATTTTGCCAGAATGAGCTCAGTATGAAAGGTGCAACATTTGAGAGTGGGACATAGAAAGGCATCCTGCAATATTAAATTTACAGACATTGCATTTTTCTGATATATTTGCAGTAATTTCATAAAAATTGTTATTTGTACTATTCATGTGAATAAAAGAGCATAGCATGAGATACAAAGAAAAGTAAAGACCTTGACTGAGCAAATTCAACTTTCAGGAATCTGCAAGTCACGTCCCAAAAGACAATTGATAAATAAATAAATTATAAAAACAGAATACAATATATTCCCTCAACAACTTAAACTATATAAATTTTTCTTTGAAGTCATTGATTACTTAGGTCAGCATCAGTTCTCTTGCAAGCAGTGTGGGGGGAAAAAAAAAAAGTTCATTGGTGTCATCATTCACTCCTTAGCTTAATAGTGAACAAAATCATATACTACCACATGGGTGTGACAAAAGCAGAGAGAAAAGGAAAATGGATCCGTAGGTGCATACAAACTTAACATAGAATAGGTCAAATGCCAACCACTAAAATCCTAGTCAACCATCAATCGGGAAACTAACATGAATAAAGCAAACCCCAAAACAATTTTTTTTTGTAAGAAAAATTTAACTTGAATTGTCACTGCCTGCTAGACAATCTACTATCTAAGACTCATATTCACAAAGTATTCTTATTATCACAGAAAACTTTCCTCCTTTCCTTCTTTCAAATTAATTGGACAAAAAAGAAAGCTTACAATACTACAGGAAGCTATATTGATTAATGGAACAACCCTTCAGGATCTGCAGGCAGCCATCAATCAAATTACAATTCAAACAAACACTGAAGTGCCGCTGGTCAAAGTACAAACTACCTTCCCCCTTCCCCAGAGAAAGGGGACAAAACTTACTGAAATTTTGACAAAATAAAATACTCAGTATGTATATGCATGGTGACCATCTTAGCAGCAAAAGTCTACCAAGACCTGTTCTTACATTCTGTTTGGCATTTTCATTATCATTGCACAATTATTATGGTAACTTTAAAAAATGTGCCCATTTTCTTAAGAGTATTAAGTGTCCCAGTTTTAAATTAACTATGAGTAGTCAAAATGTGTGAAGACTCTGATATCTAAAATTCCTCTGATAGGCTAAGTTCCACAGAACACCAGTCTATGATAAACAGAGTTGGCTAACATCTTGTCTGTAAAGCAAATGAAGAGAAATTAGGGTAATGCATCAATCAGTTTCTAATTCACTCAAAATATGGGTACTCAACCCCTCACCAATGTCCTTTTTTGAAAAGAAAAAGAAAAAACTGTAAAATTAACTTACTGCTGAACTTGCTGCTGTTGTTGCTGCTGCTGCTGCTGACGTAAGCGCTCTTCTTCCATCCTTTTCTTTTTGACAGAGCCAGAATGAAATCTCCCTCCCTCTCCTCTGATCCTATTCATAGCATGACGATGCCTTGATTCATGAAGATATTTCTGCAGAAAAAATGATAATGCTAATAATAGTAACCAAAGATGGCTTTAAGTATAACACAACATTAAGATTTTTAAAAAAGCAAGTTATTAAAGCAGATAGTTGTTCAATGAGAACCAAATAACTTACAGGTCTTTCTTTGGGAATTTTTCCTTCTGCTTCAAGCTTAGCACGTGCCTGCCGTCTCTTCAAGATCCGCCTGTATTGCTTGGCATTCACATAGAGGGGTTCCTCTTCCAGAATGTCTGCACCAGCCAGTGGAAGTCGTGAAAATTGAGTGACACCCCCTGTACCCCCACCAGGCATCATCTACAAAATAGCAAGAAAGAAGGCAAAAGTATTAAAAATTATTGAAACTAAAGAGTCAAATAAAATTAAAATTGACTTCAAATGATTTACCATTACAATGTTGTTCCCATTCACCCCGGCTACTTGCTGGACTGGAACTGCAGCTGGTGTAGGGCTGGCAACAGGAGCAGCAGGAGGAGTTGGCTGAGTTGCTGGAGCAGTAGCCAGTTGAACTATGTTGCCATTGATATTTATTACTGTAGAAAACACATAAGTTTCACTAAATCTACACAATATTGTGTAACAGGAGCTTGTCAAGCAATATTTTACTTAAAACCTACAAGTAGGTTGCTGCTGCTGCACAGTATTTTCAACTGGATTAGGTTGGCAGATAAATGTATTGCCATCTGGCATTTGAATTATTTGAGCCTGCTGTGGTTGTTGGATTAAGATTTGCTGAGGCCCTCCACCCTGCAAACAATTTATTTAAAATTGATACAAGTGCCAGAAATAAGAGGATATAGGAGAGAAGGAAAGGAAAGTTAATATTTACCTGGAGGGCTGTTATGGGAAGGACTTGTAATTGTTGTATACCCTGTCCATTTGGAGTGGCTAATTGTATAGTTTGCTGAGCCTGAGGAACAGCATGAACCATGATTTGCTGGCCACCAGCAAGTACCTGTCCTTGATTTACCTGGACAACCTACATCAAAGGAAAAAAAATAAGACATGTAGCAAGCAAAGGGAAAATTTCTTCAGAAGAATATAAAAGTTAAGTCAAAGACAAACCTGCACTGGTTGGCCAGCTGCATTGGTAACGGTCTGCATCATGATGGGAGCGCCAGCTCCCAGTTGGGCCTCCATAAATTATTTGTTTCTCTCCAAGGAGAGGGCAGTAATAAGGCAATGTCACTACAAAAAGTAAAAAGTAAGAATTTAGAAAAATGAAGGTGGTGGTTGATTTTCAACAAAATTGTAAACAATAAATCTCCCTTGATTGAAGAAATAACAAATAGTATATAACTTATGTTAGCACAAAACAATAACTTGAATTCACACATTGAAACTGGATTTAACAGGAATAAAATTTCTTGAATAAGGACACATTGAGATTTATAGATAATGCGATGAAAGCTTGTGCTGAAGACAGATGGTGCAGCGGGGTTAAGCTGGGCTAAGGCCAAATACAAATTAATATTAAAATTGTATTTCCTGTATTTTTCCAATCAACTTACTTGCACAGGATGTTTCGAAGACAAATCCCAAAAGGAAGACCAGTAAGTGAGTAATATGCTCACCGAGTACCAAAATGTTAAGGAAAAATATTTGAGGTGTCACAAAACGATGGGTCTAAAGGTTAGTACAAAGGGCCACTTTCCCCATAAGAAACGTCTTTCCATTTCAGGTGCTCAAATACTTGTTGATTCGTTCCAATTGCACACTCGTATCCTGGGTCTCAAACTTGAATCTGAACAAAAATGGCTCCCCAGCTATGTCTGACGTGAAGGACAGAGCCTGAGCGTGAAACCAGGAACGCCGTTCGTGTTCAACCTTTTCCCAGTCAGCTCGCTCTATTTTGCCGGTCAAACAAGGGCCTAACGAAGGGGGGGAAATCAGGGATAATTTGTGGACTTACATTGGATATTTTCGACAGGACTTTCCCGATGATTGGTCGGCAAATTATTCTCCAATAGACGGCGACCAGCCAGCAGCCAGCCACTCAGAATGCCGTGAGCGTGCGGCGTGCACAGCATTGGTGGGCGCGGGCCAACGCGGGCCAAGCCTCGAGCCCAGTGGGCACCCTTGCACCAGTGGGCGACGAGGGCCGACGAGGGCGCCACGGGCTGGACAGGCGGCGGGGGTTGCGGCTTGCGGCTTTGCGGCACGAACGTAAACAAGAGCACTTCCAGATGATTTCTTTGTCTGAAATGTTGCATTACTAAGACTTGAAGCTGCTGCAAGTTGCGAAAAAAAAAGTTGTCTTCAGACGCTCAAAACTTCGGCTGGTTTTCCAGGTGAAAAGAATTATATTTCTCGAGTGTCATTTCTCTCACGCAATGGAGTTTATTGTTTTGTCCATTCATACGATCCTGTCAGTTTTTGGTATTGCTATAACCAAAGAGTTCCTTGCAAGTATCACAATCCTCTTCCTTTGTGTCGTTTTTACTCTTGAAATAATTTTCTGTGGATTCGATTTGTAAAGATTTGTTTGTTTTTCTGCTATTTGGTTATGTTTGGAGGTAGTTGTCAAGGATTGATAAAGAATTTCTGAGGAAATGCATTACCTAAATTTCAAAGATTCAAATTAGAAAGAGAGAAAACAAAAATGTTTTTAACCTTCTGTAGTTGTTCTGCTCTGAAAAACTATTAGTAAAAAAATTCTGTGTGCAAATTTTGACAATCCCGTTCAGTATCGTAATACTTAAATCTCTTCATTTTTTCAACGTCTGAAATATCAGAAGCTTTGTATGAACTCAATATGTAAATCTGCATTTGCAAGTCTTAAATGAGTGTCTACTCGCTCAAACTGAAATTTTGACATGTGATGCGATTCCCATGGAAACTAAATTTTCTTTTAATCGTCACAGAAATAATCATGGTTCCTGGAACAATTGAAGATCATCAAGCCGATATAATATTTGTCGTAGAAGGTACAGCTGTGAACGGAGCCTATATCAATGATTTAAAAACTAATTACATCATTCCAACTCTGCAGTAAGTGGCTTAATCCATTCATATTTTTAATTTGTTGCCTGGAGGAGCTAATAAATATTTTGTTTCAGGTATTTTAGTCAAGCCAAAATTGATGATTATCATGAGGTATTGCATTACTTTTTGAATTTCATACTCTTTTGTGGTATTTAGTTCTAATAATCTGTAAAAGAATTTCCTCTCTTTTATTCCTCTGTAGAGTCACAGTGTGATGTATGGTCTTGTTGTATACCATGCTGCTGATTGTTTACCATGCCCTAGCAGTGACAGTTATGGACCTTTCTATAGCCCCAACAAATTATTATCCATGCTTGATAATGTTGAGTAAGGAAAATTATTATTTTAATCTTAGCCTAACTAAAGTTTAGCTGCAGCATACATTACTGCATAATGCAATGTGTTTCCAGGATGGTTGGAGGCAAAGGAGAGGCATTTGCCAATATTGCAGAAGGGCTGGCTACAGCTCTTCAGTGTTTTGAGGATCTCCAACTCAAACGTGACAGCCTTTTAAATGTTCAAAAACATTGTATTCTCATATGTAATTCCCCACCATATTTACTACCTGTCATGGAAGCTCCTTCATTATGTGGACACTCTGTGGATGAGCTTGCCTCATTTCTCTCAGAGGTAAGTCCAGCATTTAAGGTCTCTTTCATACTCTTCTAATTCCCAATTTAAATTGCACCTGCTTTTTCCTTCTCTCAAATCTCAGCAAGGCATCAATTTATCTATTCTTTCACCTAGAAAAATTCCTGCTCTTTTTAAACTGTATGAAGTAGCTGGAGGTGATCTCCAAAAATCACAAACTAAAAACTATGCCAAAGATCCCAGACATCTTGTTCTCTTGAAGGGTTTTAGGTTTGTGTAAAGTTGATATATATTTTTATTAGCATATATAATTGTTATTCACAGAACAATTTTCTGTTTCACTATATTTAGCAATTAATTTGATAATGATTTGCAATTTCTCCAGCTTACAAGAACGCCCAGTAAGTCCAAATCCGCCCGTTGGAACTCAACTCTCAAGCCAGCAGGCATCAGTTCAACAAACCCAAAGTTCTCAAGCTCAATCCTCCTCCCAAACACCTCAAGCCTCATCTCAAAGTACCGTTCAGCAGAGTCAACAACAAACAGTGTCTTCAGCCAGCTCTGCTCTTCCCAGCCCTCTCCCAAGCACTGGTAGCCCAATTACTAATGTGACTACTAACACTGGTGGAGGGCAAGTGGTTGGAGGTCAACAACAGCAGCAGCAGATGATGTCCAACCAAACAGTATTCAGAGGAAACCAAAGTTCTCAGCCCAGTGTAAGATATACAGTGCTTTTAGAAAACCTTTGAGTTTTCCCTATATGAAATTCTTTAAAAAAAAAATGTGATTGTTTTAGGGTATGATGCCTGCAAATGCGCAACAACAAAGCCAGCAAGCTCAGCAGCAGGCCCAACAGGCGCAACAGCAAGCTCAACAGGCACAACAGCAAGCGCAACAACAGGCACAACAGCAGGCCCAACAGCAGGCGCAACAACAGGCTCAACAGCAGGCACAACAGCAAGCGCAACAGCAGGCACAACAGCAGCAGTTGCAGCCTGGACAGCAAGGACAGCAAGGAATGATGGGTGTAATGGTTGGAGGAGGACCAAGGCCTCCATACCCACCTCAACAACCACCTGGCTATCCCCCAATGGCAGGAGGTGCAGGTCGTCCTCAGTGGCGCATGCAAGCCCAGCAACGTCCCCAGTTTATGCAGGTACTTCTACTTTAAGTGAAAATTTTTAACTTACGTATTTCTTACCATAATCTAACTCTCATTTCTGTTCTTTAAGGGTCAGGGATTCCCTAGTCCTGGCAATGCACCACAGCAGCAAAGTTCTGCTCTGATAGCTCAACTTACTCAACCACCCACCAACATGGGACCTGGTGTAAATCAACCACAACTCCAATCTCAATTTGGTGAGTATTTTAGTCTAAACCTGGTAACAAGATCTGGATTCAAGTAAGTGTGTGCAATAATATTGAAATCCAAACTTCAAAGTCGTACTAGAAACTTTTATTACTTTTCTTCAATGTTTTAGGGGCAGGAAACATGAATCAGCAGCAGATGAGGATGAACCAAATGATTGGAGGGCAATCTCAGCCTCAGGGTACAGCCCAAGGCCAAGGTCCTACAGCACAGCAGGGTGCTCCTGGACAGAATCAGCAAGGTCCTAATCCTCAGCAACTTCTCCAGCAACAGCAACTACAACAACATCAGCTACACCAGCAACAACAACTTCAGCAGCAACAATTGCAGCAACAACAACTACAACAGCAGCAAGCGCAGCAGCAACAGCAGCAAGTTCAGCAACAGGCGCAGCAAGCCCAGGCCCAGCAACAGGCACAACAGCAAGCCCAACAGCAAGCCCAACAGCAAGCTCAACAACAAGCTCAACAACAAGCTCAACAACAAGCCCAACAGCAAGCCCAGCAACAAGCACAACAGCAAGCTCAACAACAAGCCCAACAGCAAGCCCAACAGCAAGCTCACCAGGCACAGCAACAAGCTCAGCAACAAGCTCAACAGCAAGTACAACCCAATGTCCAGCATGCCATGAATAAGCAAATTATTTGGAGTGGTACATTGGAATGGGTTGAAAAGAGTCCTGGCAAAATGTCCTCTGGGAATCAAGCTAAACTGGCTCGCCAGTTGCCTTGCCAAGTTGGAACAAATTCGAAAGACCCTCCTGAATTGTAAGAATTCTGTAAAAAAATCTTGTAGATTAACCATTGTATTAATGCTTGCCTAAATCTGTATTTTATTGTACTCTAACAGATCAGCAGAAACTTGGCCTCAAAAGTTACTTATGCAGTTGATGCCCAAAACATTGATTGGCAGTATAGGTGGTACATTTTTAAAGAATTCCAAGTCAGTATTTTTTCTTCCAAAGAGCTGTGAAGAATTGGATAATCTTGTGCAAGTTATGAGTAATGGATATGTATGTACTCAGGGTAAAACCGTATTTTTTTTTGTTTTTTTAAATTTTGACCACTCAGCTTAGAATTTATGTCTTCATTTTCTTGTTTGTTTGTACAGGCAGGATGTGTTCATTTCAACAGCACCAATTCAGCTTGTGATCTCAAAGTACTGATTCTGCTATATACACCTGACAAGAGAACATTTATTGGTTTTATTCCCAATGACCAGGCAGCATTTGTGGACAAACTTCGGAAAGTTATCCAGCAGCAAAAGTCTGGCGGAAGACAGGTGAGTTGTATTAAAGTAATTAATTACTACTTTAAAATTCTACTGAAACTACAATTCATAAAGATAATTAATAATGCAAATTTGTCTTATTTCATTTATTTTTTCTCTTCTTGAAAATTAGGGCTTGCAACAAAGTCAAAACCAGCAAGGAATGCTACCAGGTCCTCAAGGAATGGGCCAAGGCCCTCAGGGAATAAACCAAGGACAACAAGCGATGGCTCAAGGTCCTCAGGGGATAAACCAAGGCCAACAAGGATTGGGCCCTCAGGGAATTAACCAGGGCCAGCCAAACATGGGACAGGGTCCTCAAGGGATGGGCCCAGGACACCAAGGAATGGGTCAGGGACCTCAGGGAATGGGTCAAGTACCCCAGGGAATGGGTCAAGGACCTCAAGGGATGGGTCAAGGACCTCAGGGAATGGGCCAAGGACCTCAGGGAATGGGTCAAGGTCAGGGAATGGGTCAAGGACCTCAAGGAATGGCACAGGGGGCACAAGGAATGGGACAAAGTCATCAAGGTATGGCTCAGGGTTCGCAAGGAATGGGGCAGGGCCCACAAGGTATGGTTCAAGGACCCCAAGGTATGGGACAAGGTCCCCAGGGTATGGGCTTAGTGCAGCAAAGTATGGGACAGGGTCAGCAGGGAATGATGTTATCTCAAACCAATCAGATGGCCATGGGGGGAGGACAAATAACTCAAAATGTTGTACCATCAGGTATGGGACCAGTAGTTGCAGCAGGGGTGTCCTCCGTCCAGGGACAATCTCAAGTGGGACCAATGTCTGGGGTCATTGGTGGGCCACAAAACACAATGGGAATGCAAGTGAGTTACTTATCCTTATTCAAAAGTTAATTTCACGCAATATTTTTCAACAATGACTTCTTGACATTTTTTCTCAGGGAGTGGATGGAAATATGGGAATGCGAATGCCTGGACCTAATGTATCAGCTGGCCCTCAGGGTGGTCCACAAGGCCCGCAAGGCGGGCCGGGTGCGCCTGGTGGCATTATGGTGCGTGGCATGATGCCATCTATGCAAAGGGCCATGGCTCCACAGATGCAAGGCGTCTCGCAAGATATGGAGCAGCAACTCAAGCAATTTGAGGTAATGGAGGGGCTCACTGTTTTGTAGTATTGGTTTTATTTGTGCAACATTTGTGTCTTCTGTAAATTGTAATGCACTATGTGGCAAAACAGGAGAGAAATCTCGATGTGGTAATTGGTGTAAATTTGCTGTACTTTGATTATACTGTTGGAGTAGATATATCGCATGCGACTGTTTTTACAATCTAAACATATGGTTAGTCAGGGAGGGAAAACGGGAATTTATCTGTCTGGGAGTGAATAATAGAAAAATTGAGGCTATCAATTAATGAGTCTTGACATGTGCTACTTGTGGGGTTGCAGCTTGTCACCATGAAAGTGCAGCAGCAGAAGCTGCAGCAGACCATGGATATGGGTCAACAAGTGCTTGATGTGAGTGGAGAGCAGCAACAAAGACAATCCTAGAAATATCCAAGTTCCTCAGCCATTATTTGTGCCCTTCCTTTGCTTTCCTTAATCTGTTAAAGAATATGCATTATTGCAGTGTAATTCCTTTTCATGTTGATGATGTAGTCTGTTTTAAGATTGTTTCTTTAATTTTTTTCCCACACCAATATATTGAATTATTGTTTTTCTATTATAAATTTTGCCACCTGAACTGTGCTGCATTTGCATTTGGTACAACCAGGCACAAAACTAGAGTTTGCTTTTAGGGTGGAAACTTTTCCTGTTGTTGTGAAACCAGTCAGGTTCATTTTAATTAACACATTTTCTCTGTCTTCTATTACTCATCTTTATTGCCATTTGATGAAATTGAAAGCTTTTCTCTTTTTGTCTTCATATTTTATTAGGAAGCCTCTATTTATTTTTCAGATTAAGGGATACGTTTCCATCATACCATTTCTTTCTTCCCTTAAAGCTTAACTCTTTTGCTTTGCTATAAAAAAAAAAAAAAATAGTTAGTGTTATTTTACTAATTCTGACAGTGCTTGTCCTTCCACATTCTATAATTTAGGGCATGTTGTGCTGATTTCAATCTTACATTAAGAGTATTTGCTTTCTTTTCTCTCTCTATATAGAATGATCCAGGAAAACTGAGGGCTCAGCTTCAACTCCAACAGCTGCAACAACAAAGGCAGATGGGTCCACAAGGTATGCAGCAACGACAACCTCAGCAACAACAGCAAGCCAATCCTAATCAACAGCGAATGATGAGACCAAGTAATCCTGGACTGAGAATGCTACTTCAACAGGTATTCAATGTAGAATACAATGTTTTTATCATTATAGCGAACCTGTGCACAAATTAATGGGCTAACTGAAATTGAAATAAGTAATAACCGTTCTGATACTTCACAGCAACCATATCGACCAGCAATGATCAATCAATTGCAACAGCAGCAAATGGGGGTTCGAGGACCTTTAGGACAACCTGGAAGTCAACAAGGTGGTATGCAACAACAATTTGAGCCAGAATATGACTTTTAGGTTAACATCGTAAATTTCTTTACCTTGAAATATGTATGGTTTAGCATCTACAGTGAAACCTGGATACTGACTACCTGGATAGTAAGAATACCTCCATATAATGAAACTTTTCAAAAGACCCTATTCAGATTTGCTATATTAGAGAACTGGAGAACTTGTTATAAAGAATACCTGGATAAAACATACTAAGACCTGGGTCCCAAGCAATTCTTGCTATCCAGATTTCACTGTACTGCTTTCATGCTTTTATAGATGTAATATATCACATTTTGAAATTTAATCATCCCTGTTTCATCCTTAGTACCTGATCATTTTAACAAGCAAGTAAAAGCTCGATATATCATCAGTGGCTGTTGCTCAAAAAAGAACAACACTAACTGTAGGAGACGCTAAACGCTGAGCTAGAATTGGTTTCCTGTTTCCTGCGTGCCCAGTGCAGTGTTTGGCATTTTACATTGTCATACACTCAATATTAAGCATTTATTTGAGACAGAAAAATATTAGGAGATTTAAAAATTGCATTTGAACAAAGAAGGTATATTAGATTAAAAATGTGAAATGAATCAGAAATTAGACAGACTGGCACTTGTATTGTAACAAGGGAGGAACAGTGAAAGTTAAATACAAAGGAAAAACCTAGGAGAGAGAAAGTCCCTAGTGTGCCTCGTTTAAATTTTTTTCGGTGCACACTGACATGCAGCAACCATCACCACCTGCTCTACTCTTGCAAGGACTCCTCTTTGCAAAGAATCACATTGACCTAATGTACCTCCTTGTGGCAGAATCAATGTTGGTTTAGGACTCAAATGACGCTATAGGAAAGGATAATACTGTAAAATGTTGATGTTAACCGTTTTGTGACGATAAATGCGAGATATGTTTACTCTTTTCAGGCCTGTTTTTCACAGGTGAAACGGAATTTTGACGTTAAATATGCCTGACGCTATATCGAGATTTTACTGCATCAGACTCACTTAAGATATTTAAATATCTTGTAATGTGCTGTGATAAGTTAATATCCCCATGTTTTCACTGTTTGTAATTTTAGCCATTTTTGAGATTTTTTTTTTTATTTTAAAATTTTAGGTTTTATGGACTGATTATAGATTTGTGCTTTACATACTGTTTTTTTGTGTTTTTTTTTGGTGTGTGTGTGTGTGTGTGTGTGTGTGTGTGTGTGTGTGTTTTTCCCCCTGTATGTGTGTATGAATTCTCCCATTGTTTTATGACTAAGCAGTAAACTATATTCCATCTTGGTTCTCCCCTCCCCTTACTTTACCTCCATTAAATTTTAATGTACCTGAAAAACTATTCTTAAGTCATTTTTATTTGCAGTCACTTTCTATGGCAAGGAACAATTTTGTTCCTTTTTGGAGATTTCCCAGTAGTATATTGTTTTTTTCATTTTGTATTTGGGTTGTAGGTTTTTGTAACCTTTACATCACCTTGTATTTTTTAGAACAATAGTACGAAGTGTAACTTGAACCTGTAATTGTCTGTGACTTAATTAATGATCTCTTAATTTGTGTACTTCTTACTTGCCATGAAATCCCATACAGCATTAATTGCTATAATGCATTATGAATTGTTTATGTATCTTATGGTACATTTGTGTAGTGGATATTTTTTTGTGTAGGGTACCTATGATGGGGTAAGTAGCTCAACATCATGTAACTAAATGCAATATAGCTTCTCTTACGTAGTCATGAAATACATAGAAGCTTGACGATACATAACCTGTTCTTAGTTTTGAAATTACCACTTTCTCAGTTTCTTTTTGCATTTAACTTGGCACACTTATTATGGGCTGAAGGATGGCACTGATATCAGCTTGAATTCATCATCTCATCACAGGTAAATTTTAAGTGAAACAATATTTTAGTGGCATGGAAAATCCTCTAAACAAAATAGGAAAATGCAATTACACTTGACTGTAAAACTTGAGTTTACAATAAGACATAGATTGTTTAAGAAAAATAGGAGATATGTATGGGTAAGACATTAAGTGCCAACGTTCAAAATCTGCCCTAGGGTATCCTGTATCAGTAAGGAGATAAATTTTTGACTAGTTGAGTACATTTACTGGTAACTCTTTAATGGTCACAACAAACTGGTTACAGACTAGTATTTTTTTAATAATTTCAATACTTAAAATTTAAATAAATCTTTTGTTATGTAGATCTAACTCTTTGTGAAAGTCATGTCAGAATTCAGAGGACCAGGTCCCACATGACTGTACTGAGGGAGATAGTTCTCAGTTATAACTCTTTGGCAGGAGTTTCCATGTGGTAATTCAATCCTGTGAAGAATTCCCTTCTCTTTTTTAACTTCATTTCTGAGTTCTTCAAAGGATTCACTCCTCTTCACTAATTCTGAAAAATTTTCATAATTTATTTTTGTAGGATATTTTGAGTCACCTGAAAACAGTCAAAATTCAGTTACACTCATTCTTTAAAAGTATTGACATCATTCAAAATAAAAATTATCTTACCAGGGAGAATGAACAGTACACCATCTTTGACTTTTTCCTGAACAGGCATAAAGCAAGAACAACCTTCTTGCTCTCTCTTTGAAGCGAAAGAAGCTAATGCTTCTAAGTCTTTAAATGTAGCAATACGAAGAACTTCATAGAACTGTGGGTTCGCAAAACGAATTTCTCTTGACTGAGCTTTCTCAATAAGGTCAGAGGTACTTAAAAACTGCAATAAAATAAAATTTGAGTAGAAAAGACATTTTTCACAGAGGATTTAAAAGAAAATAATAAAAGATAATTTGTATAAACCTTTAACTCATCCATTTCAGATTTATCTAACGAAAATGGAGGAAGAGAAAGCAAAGTAGAAAGAAAGAACACAGAATTATGCCGAATCCTCTGTTGGGTGGGTGTCAACCAATTACTCCAGAGATGAAGTCCCCATAAATCAGGAACACAGCCCAAAGAATCACACAAAGTTAACATTTGACAAGGGTCTGCCTTCACCCGACTTTGCCATGCAGTAATATCATTTAGAACAATGAAAGATGCAAAATGTCGTCCTTCCACTCCATTGGAACTGCGACACAAGAGGATTCCACTCTCTTCAAATGTTTCTCTAATGGCACATACACGAAGTGACATCCAACCAGGTATGCATGAATTGCTCTTAATTGTATGGAAGAAGAAAAAATTTGTCATTGGAAATTAAGTTTTATTATTGCACAAAGAATTAAACCATCAAGAGCAGTGGAGCATACCGACTTGTTATATTCTGGCATATGTTCAATGCCGCCACCTGTTGATAGACTGAGAAAACTACTGTCATCATAACCAAAAGACCTAAATAACTCGATCCAAGCTGGGCTGGTGTCGGCCTCTTCCATGTGGCCTCCAGGGAATACATGAATTCCTGGTAAATGTCTGTCTGTTTCCCCTCTTCTAGCACATAAAATACTTAGGTTACTCTTGTCAGTTCTATTGTGCTTAGAAGTGGCACTTTGGGGAAGACTTTTCGCAAAATCCACTATCGGTGAAGAGTCACGCAGTGCGGTTGATCGCAAAGCCATAATAATACTAGCTGACACTCTCCAAGCTTTGTGATTCATGATAAACAGTTAAACAGTTACTAACCTACGATAAGATAATGTGACAACCAAAAGAACAGTTATTATTAACCTGGTTTATTATAACGAATCATCAAATTTAAATAGATGAGTTCACTATTTATCCTGCTATATCATCACAAATCTCCTAAAAATCGAAGTTATTGCTGTTGTTGATTACAAGCAGCAGACTCCTACTAACTCCTTGTTCGTTCAGTCGATGCTGGACGTTCGTCGTCTGAACTTCATTCGTATTGAAGGATTCAAACTTGGCGCCACTCAACAGGTACACATTTTGTACACCAGTATGTCTGCGTTAAAAGCATATTCCTCAACAGTAAAGGCCACTGATATGCAGCATTCATTTAATAAATGAATAAAATATGGCTGAAGTGTCTTATTTCATAAATATCCTCTCATTTTACATTTTACCCCGCCTTTGGTATAGATTGCAGCTACTGTGGCCCATGATGGAAAAAGGTTCCCTAGTGCAAGAAAGGAATTCAGAAGACACGAACGTTAGAAAAGAAGCATAAGAAGTATGCCAAATGTTTTATTTATGTTGAGCTAAATCGTAAAACGCAAGAAATGTCTGCTAGTGTACGACAATTTCGAGGATTGTAATGCCGTAATAACTGTTTATCAGCAGTTCCCTCGTCAGATTTTTTGCTTTCCTTTCACAGAATAAGGCTTTAGGTGCAACAAGGTCTGTCGTAGAAAGACGTCGAGGTATGTGTTGGGGGTTTGGTCTTAACCATCTTATCTTAGACTGGATCTATTTTATCCTTGTTGGAATATTATATTTCCTTTCCCTCACCCCAACCTCTTTTGTTTTTTGTTTTTTCTTAATTTTGATCCTAAGTCGAACAGGCTGAAGACCATTGATTTATCACTCTTAAGTCATTTGTAGATTTTTTCTGTTCTGTGTATAGTAGGTATTTATGTTCGAAATGCAATGAGACCATCTCTTTTCCTTTCTCTACTTATTGGCTGAGCCAATACAATACTAAAATATAATATACAAGACAATACTATATGTGAAGCCAAGATTCCTGCATCACGTTCTTCCTCCTAATACAGCCGCAGACACGGTACTTTCCAGTTCGTCAACCTAACAAAACTAAAATGTTAAGATGGTAATAAAATTGTAATGAAGAAACAAAAACACAATTGCGTTATCTGTGTTGTCTGGAGATGAACAGTAGGGATAAAGAAATAGTTTCCAAAGTAAAAATGTTCTGTAATTTTTTTTTATCATAGTAAGAGTGTAAGTTTGTATGGGATTGCTATGTTGGTATTGTCCAGTGTTGTTTGCGTCGTCTGTTGGGGGGGGATCAGGAGCAATCAGGCGAAATAATGGCGGTGTCAGCTGGTGCCGGAGGCCGATAGTCGACATGAGTTCAGATAGGTTAAGTAAAATTAAGTAAAATCAGATAGGTTAAAAATGTGAAAGATAGGTTAGGTTAGGTTAGGTTAGGTTAGGTTAGGTTAGGTTAGGTTAGGTTAGGTTAGGTTAGGTTGCAGTGTGAAATGAACCAAGGACATTTGTTAAATGCAATTGGGTGGGGAATAAACCTAACCAAGCTAATGTACTCTAGCTTATGCACGAATAATAACCTGAATTCTCGACGTTATCCCTAATATATATATATATATATATATATATATATATATATATATATATATATTAGGGATAACGTCGATATATATATATATATATATATATATATATATATATACAGTCTGTTGAGCTCAGCCTGGGAGGCACTGCCTCTTACTAGTTCAATAAGCATAATTTTATTTGTGAACTCTCTTGAAAAATGTTTTCCTTATGACTCCAAAATTAAGGTCAAGCTCAACAAGACCAGCTATTTCAGTCAGCAAGCAATTTTTTCTCTGCTTTTTGACACATCTTAGTTGTTTGTAAATTTTTGACAATGTCATATCATTGATTCTCAAAACCACAAAACATCTTTAATTTTTATTTTCATTTATGTTGGTCTCAGTGAGGGTTTATTATTCGCTTCTTATTTTTTATTATGCTGTAAGTTTTGTAATGTTTAATACTATTGAATCAACTTTCTTTTTGTTATATTTCTTGCAGGATGGTGCTTTGTGTCAATAGAACTCCTCTGGAGGAGGCCCCTTCAGACATGACCACATTATTTCACATGCATCCTGGCTACAGAGACTCAGCAGCTGTACTGATTTCGATTCCAACGAAAGTAGTTGGCCCTGTTGGACTGCTTTATGTCATTGAACGAGAACTTGCTGTTACTGTCCCCCACGATAGTTAGTGTTCAATGTCAAATATATTGTATCAGATGTTTAGTTGAATAATTTACAGCTTACTTGCATATAAGAATTCCCAATCACTTATATAATTGACTTCTTAATCTTCCAGAAAATGTTAATATTCTTGGTACTGATAATGCTACCACTTGCATTATTGTGGTTCTTCGTCATACTGGTAAATAATGTGCTTTTATCTTTGTATTTTACTTTTAAAATATCGTCTAAGTCCAAATCTTTTTTCTGCCCCAGGCTCAGGTGCTGTTGGTATAACTCACCTGAACAGTGTTGGTTGTGAAGATGGAGTGGTAACTCTCATAGAGAGAGTGCGTGAACTTTCTGTGGGTTTTCCTGAGGGTCGCCTTGAATTAAATTTGATAGGAGGGTTTGCTGACAGTCGCAATTACTCAGAGGGAGTTTTTCAAAGCATAATGCGTAAGTGTTTGTGTCTTGGTTATTCTTTTAATTCAAACTAAAACACCTTATCTTGTAGTGAAGTCTTTCTTTGTTTCTGTGTAGATGCATTCCACAAACAGCCTTTGGAAGTAGATCTTATTATAGCCTGTGTTGGAGAAGCAAATACCACTGTCAGAGCTGGTGTCCGTTGGCCAATTATTTGTGGAGTTGGTATGTACTAATGCTTTTGTTTCTGAAAAATTATGACTTGATGAATCCAATTTATTTTATTTTTATTTTTTTTAAATAAAGAAGATAAATATAAAAATAATAATAGCTTTGGTCTTAGTTTAAGAATTCAAATTTTATGTTTTTAGGTGTAAACATCAAAACCGGAGAAATATTTCCTGCCACATTCCCTGACAGAGGTCCAGAACTGTCTCTACGATTGGCTCGGCATCTAACTGGAGGACATCAGGTAATTTGCCATCTCACCAAGTCTGATCTTCTCCTGTCTTCGCTGCTTTAATTTGGTGTTTTGTTCCCATTAACTGGCGAAGGTGTTAGATGTGTATGACTGTAGTTCGGGATTACATCGTATTGGTCCATTCAATTATGAACCACTTAGAGGTGTAGATTTGTGGCTGGAACAGTCAGATGAATTTATTCTTCAGCACCTATCAACATCGCCTGAAGTGGAACCACCTAATTTCTCTACCATGGTGAGCAAAGTTTTATAATGACAGGATTAATTTTTAACTCTTTCTGTTATTACAAAATATGCATGTTTCTTTTTTTTTGTACGTTTTAGATTCGTCAAACTTTGAAGTATATCCAGGATCATCCTTTCCCTGCTATTACTGTGTTTCGAGACAACAGACCACACTACTACAAGCGAGATGAGATGACTGGCATGTGGGTGCCATTTCGGTTTTAATAATATATAGCAGAATTAACTGCAACCTGTAATGAATGACTGATATTCTGTATCTAAAGGTTTGAACAACTCTCTACAAAATCAGATTGCTAGAGGTTATATCACTCAGGGCACTGTGTGACAAAATAGCATTTGCATTTTTCTAGTGCTTTCAGTCCGGTGTTTTATTTGTGATTTTAAGTTGTAAGTTCTCCTCATATATCTATAGGATATTTCAAGATGCTCTCAGAGTCACTGCAGCTTTACAATCCACGAATAACAATGCAAATGCAAGTAGCATTCATTTAAAGAGGTAATTGTATATGAAATAGTGTTTGAAAAGAAAGTTTAATCAAAACTATATTTATTTATTTCAATATTCTTGAACAGAAGGAGTTTATATTATTGCTGCTTACTTCTGATAAGCCAGAGACTAAAAATGTAGTTTCAGTTTAAACAAAATGACGTCAATTATTTGTATCAGCAATAGGCAAATATTCTCTTGTAACTAGTATTCTTAGAAATTCTTTTATATTCTTCTGGCTCACTTCTTATTAAATGTGCAAGTTCCCCAGGTGGTTGGATAGTTTTAAGTCCGAAACCCTAAAGTCAAGCTTCCATACTAACTTGACATTGTCTATGCATTTTATGAAACTAATTTTTCATTATATTATTTCATGCAAAATAATTCTTATGGTGGTGTAGTCTTGTTAAGTGAATGTTATCCACACTGTGATGGCCCCTACATGCTCTTTTCAAACTAATCAAGTGAATCTCAACAGCTATTTTGAAATAGTAAAAATTGTAAACTTGAGCTGCTTGCTCATCATTAAGTCTGAAAAAATTACCCGAGCTTGTACTCCAGGTACCCTAGTGATATTGCCACCTTTTAAAATTACTATGTTATCCTTCGATCATGATTTGGCATTGTGTACGTATGTACCGATACCTAATTTTTGTGTGCCAAATACTGAATCTTCTGTTTCTGTTTTGAAAGTCAGAAGCAAACAGGAATATATTCTTATATTGTTGGAAAATACTTATTGTAGATTATTTTTCCATAGATAGTTATCTGTGTTAATATTGTGGTTGTGACACTCTTCTTTGAGAGACATAATCGATTATTTTATATATTTTATGTCAACCATTGATCTGCCTGCCTGTAAATTATTTATCTACTTATTGATTTATTTCTATGTAAAAGAAAACAGGTTCCATATATTTATTCAAATATATGATAAGTCTAAAATTATTGATTTACATGTAGACTTACATATCTATTTTTATAATATTAGAGACAGCTAAACATGAATGTTTCTGATGTTTAATGCAATTCATACAAGGAGCCATGATTGAAAGTGATAAGAACTAGTTATTTTTAAAAAATTCTCTGAATTATTGTTGTTTGAAATTATTGTAAATCTCTATATGATGTTAAAAGTTTTCTGTTATAGTTATTCTCTAGGAGCCATATCTGAAATACTGTCGAGGTGCAATTGCTAAGTTCTTCATCCAAGCACAAAACAAACTCCGAGAATTATTATTAAAGAGACAGTTTTAAAGCTTAAACTGTGTTTTCATCATTCAGGGAAGGTGAAAGAAAACTGCTTTAAATCTGAGAAAATAAAAATTGCAAGTCGGTTATGCACTCCATAGAAAGGCGCACCTCAACGTCTGAAAATATCTACCAAAATTCAAAGTCAGCGCAACCACTACCACTCCATGTGGAACAGCAGCACCATCAACGACAAACAACCCACCCACCAGCTGAGAAGTTTTGGATAGCAGATAGGAAGAATCCAATCTGGCCCCAGACGAAACCTTGCGTGGTCGTTTACACTGGAACCGAGTTTTCTGCGTTTTTGCATTTTTAGTGATTTTGATGGAAAAAATAATTTGCTTAAAACTGACGGGGGTTGTGCAGGCGGACTGTAGTGTACCCCCCGACTAACCCCTAAAGGTAAAATCATCCGAAAATCGGCGAAAAAAAACTTGCGGTCGACCGAGATTCGAACACGACAAAAGCGTCATAGATGGTTTGGGACGGGGGAGTGGTATGCTAACCACTAGGCTGCCGGTTCGCACACATCTTGACGATGTTAATCGGAATCCCTATCTACCGGCCTGGACGGGCCCCGCGCGGCGCAGAAGAATTAATTTTCTTTTACAGCCAAAAAGATGCATCGAGGGGATAAGCTATTTAAAGCATCATACAACTCGAGGGGGAAAAGGTATTTTTCTTCCCTCGAAAGACCGCTGCTAGAATTAACAGGAAAAAAGGAAATGATGAAAACGTCTGCGGCGCTCGGGTTGGAACCCGTGAACGTCTGCCCAGGTGCCCGCTGCTCTAACCACTAGACCACAGACTTCTGCTGTTATCAGCACTGCAGGCACCACATAGCTTCCGAAAATCTCTTGTTACCAGGAGCCGATTTCGAGGAGGTTACCTCCTCGCCTCTTCTGAACTCCGGGTTGAATACGGCTCGTTTCGCATGATTTTCTTACAAACATGCAGGCGCGGGCTGGCGTCGAATGGGTTGCCTACCAATAAGGCGCCGATTGAACAATTCACTATTCCTTGCGTAAAATGCGAATTTCTCCCAAACCAAGAACGGTATCGTGTCCAGGTCGACTCTAGTGCACCCCCAGACCAACCCCCGAGGGTGAAATCAACCGAAAATCATCGAAAAAAAAACGATGATCGACTGAGATTCGAACACGACAAAAGCGTCCCGACAGCGTAGTTGGTTTGGGACGGGGGACGGGTATGCTAACCACTACGCTGTCGGTTCGCACACTTCTTGCCGATGCGAATTGGAATCCCTATCTACCGGCCGCCTGGACGAGCTCCGCGCGGCGCAGAATACTTTTCTTTTCCCTGTCACCTTTTTAGGGACCAAAAGATGCAATCGAGGAGGTAAGCTATTTAAAGCATCATACAACTCGAAGGAAAACAGGTATTCTTCTTCTCTCCCAAGACCGTTGCTAAAAATAACAAAAAAATATATATAAAAAAAAATTAAAAATGTCTACGGCGCTCGGGTTCGAACACGAGAGCTTCTGAGCAAGTGCCCGCTGCTCTAACCACTAGACCACAGACTTCTGCTGTTAGCAGCACTGCAGGCACCACATAGCTTCCGAAAATCTCTTGTTACCAGGAGCCGATTTCGAGGAGGTTACCTCCTCGCCTCTTCTGAACTCCGGGTTGAATACGGCTTGTTTCGCACGATTTTCTCTCAAACATGCAGGCGCGGGCTGGCGTCGAATGGGTTGCCTACCAATAAGGCGCCGATTGAACAATTCACTATTCCTTGCGTAAAATGCGAATTTCTCCCAAACCAAGAACGGTATCGTGTCCAGGTCGACTCTTGTGCACCCCCAGACCAACCCCCGAGGGTGAAATCAACCGAAAATCATCGAAAAAAAAACGATGATCGACCGAGATTCGAACACGACAAAAGCGTCCCGACAGCGTAGTTGGTTTGGGACGGGGGACGGGTATGCTAACCACTACGTTGTCGGTTCGCACACTTCTTGCCGATGCGAAAAGGATTCCGTATCTACCGGCCTGGACGAGCTCCGCGTGGCGCAGAATACTTTTCTTTTCCCTGTCACTTTTTTAGGGCCCAAAAGATGCAATCGAGGGGGTAAGCTATTTAACGCATCATACAACTCGAAGGAAAACAGGTATTCTTCTTCTCTCCCAAGACCGTTGCTAAAAATAAAAAAAAAAAAAAAAAAAAGAGAAAAAGAGGAAGCAAATTATGAGCGTCGCTCGGGTTCGAACCCGAGAGCTTCTGAGCAGGTGCCCGCTGCTCTAACCACCAGACCACGGACTTCTGCTGTCAGGAGTACTGCAGGCACCAAAGAGCTTCCGAAAATCTCTTGTTACCAGGAGCCGATTTCGAGGAGGTTACCTCCTGGCCTCTTCTGAACTCCGGGTTGAATACGGCTCGTTTCGCACGATTTTCTCTCAAACATGCAGGCGCGGGCTGGCGTCGAATGGGTTGCCTACCAATAAGGCGACGATTGAACAATTCACTATTCCTTGCGTAAAATGCGAATTTCTCCCAAACCAAGAACGGTATCGTGTCCAGGTCGACTCTAGTGCACCCCCAGACCAAACCCCCGAGGGTGAAATCATCCGAAAATCGGCGAAAAAAAAGGATCATCGACCGAGATTCGAACACGACCAAAAGCGTCCCGACAGCCTAGTTGGTTTGGGACGGGGGAGTGGTATGCTAACCACTAGGCTGCCGGTTCGCACACATCTCGTCGATGCGAATAGGAATCCCTATCTACTGGCCTGGACGGGCCCCGCGCGACGCAGAAGAATTATCTTTTCCGTGTCACTCTTTTACGGCCAAAAAGATGCAATCGAGGGGTTAAGCTATTTAAAGCATCAGACAACTTGAGGGAAAAAATGTATTTTTCCTCTCTCCCAAGACCGTTGCTAAAAATCACAGAAAAAAAAGGAAAAGAGTAAAACGTCTGCGGCGCTCGGATTCGAACCCGAGAGCGTCTGCGCAAGTGTGGTCTATGCTCTAACCACTTGACCACTTACTTCTGTTGTCAGCGCCACTGCAAGCACCACATACCTTTCGAAAATCTTCTGGTACCAGGAGTCGATTTCTATGAGGCGACCTCCTCGCCTCTTTTGAGCTCCGGGTTGAATAAGGCTTGATTGGCACGATTTCCTCTAAGACATGCAGGCGCGGGCTGGCGTCGAATGGGTTGCCTATTCATCAGGCGCCGGTTGAACAATTCACTATTCATCGCGTAAAAGGCGAATTTCTCCTAAACCAGGAGCGGTATCGTGCCTCTGGCAACTGATATATCGTGTGAGTAGAAAGGTTCCCCGTGAATAGTGTGTTTCGATTAGAAAAGGGAGAAGAATAGCGGATAGAACAAAAAGCGTCCTCATTGGCTGAGCCCCCCACCACTACCCCCCACCACCACTAGCGCGCTCACGAGGCGCGATGCGCTCAGCCAATCAGGACGCTTTTTGTTCTATCCGCTATTCTTCTCCCTTTTCTAATCGAAACACACTATTTGAGCGTGATCGGAGAGTAGTGTTCATTTTCGATATTGCAAAGGCTAGCCTTTCCATTTCTACAAATCTGTCATATACAAAAATTATACAAAAGGACGGGGGCTCGGGGAGACTCTACTGTACCCTTAGACCAAAACCAATTGAAAAGTAGTAATAATAATAATAATAATAATAATAATAATAATAATAATAATAATAATAATAATAATAATAATAATAATAATAATAATAATAATAATAATAATAATAATAATAACCGACTGAGATTTGAACCTAAAAGCGTCCCGACAGCATGGATGGTATTGGGGTAGACAGGGTGAAGGTGCACCCACAATCAACTCATCGGGAGGTGACGGAACGAAATTTTGGGTACCAGGAATTTAATTCCTGCTTCCCCCTGCGCTTGTGCTCTCCGGGTAGGCCGCCATCTTCACACGAGTGCTTGGCGGGTTGGCCTATCCAGTTTGTCGCAGGCGTTCCGCCTCGGTAACGGCCATTGTGGGGGCGCCTTGAAAGAGGACATTCCTTCTGGGAATAAATGGAATATCAAATTTGTTCAATTCTTTTTATTTTTGTGTCCGAGTTGAACATATTTCCTGAAGTAGAATTCACTGAAAAGAGCAAACATGAAGAGATTTTGCGCGAGGAGCGGACCGCTGATCCGTCGGTCCACTGCGCAATTCGTAATTATGAAGGGAAGCAGTTCGTGCAGCGCGATCATCCCAAATTGCACGAGCTGGACGAGAGTGATGTACTTCTTCCACCAGGCCGATTTCACGGAGGGCACAAGCAGACTGATGAAGTAGTAGGCGTACAGGAAGCAGTGGACGAAGCAGTTGATGAAGCCCAAGAAGGTGTGGTGGGCACCTGAATGTGAGATCAGCAGTGGGCTCACACTACTCGAAATCGTCTTTTCTATGGAGAAGACAGTGGGTGCGGAATCACTCACCGGGAATAACTTTGACGGCAAACCAAATGGCGCACACCATTCCTGTGTGGTGGTATACGTGTAGGAAAGAGATTTGGTGAAAGTTTTTTCGCAAAACCATGAAGACCTGCAAAGAGGTAGCGTTACGTTTAGAGCAGATAGAAACAAATAGAAACCTAAGTAAACATTCCTCTCGACCACAACGAAACTCAAACGGACACTCATTGTCAGAGCAGAGCGCAGACTCCTCCTGCCACGTCGGCACTGGCGGAAGATCCACACACAGGAGTTCTGCGGGACTGCCTAGCCGCCCTGAGCCGCCGGTCATCGCAGGCGCGCTCAGGCGGTTGACACGAGAGCGGGATTCTGTATCTTTGCCATACTTACTGTGTCCAGTAGGTCCACGATCTTCAAGATGAAATACAACCACACGGCAAGGGCTATCTGGAACGTCAATGGTGTGCAGTCGCGATAGTGTCAGTGCAGGAGAGAGTATATTGATGCCCCGTCTTGCGGCTCATGTCTCACCTCGTAGTCCACCTGCTCCCTCGAGTCACCGAGAGGCATACAGGTCCAGTTGAGAGACCAACCCCAGCCTAGTCGCACGCACTGTAGAAAAGACCGCGAGCGCGTAAGATGCATTATTAGAGCCATCTGTATTACCACGCAGGGAACGCAGTATTAGAAGAACAACCCAAAATGAATTGCTTCGGCCGGTGAGGAGGAGGAATAGGCACCGAGAACGTCTATCTCATCGCTGGCACGGCAGAGGACCCTGATCGCCTGCGGCAGCACTTACCTCTCTGATGAGAAAGCTGCACCAGATGACCTGCGCCGCGTTGTAGAACAACATGATCTTCTTTAGGTTGAAGGGCTCCCGGTGCTTCATGAGTCGAGGGCCGAGCGACAGCGCGAAGTACAAGTAAGCCCCCAAGATGGCCATCACGGGAAGCGGGTTCTTTACCATCGGCAGGTGCTCGGTACGAGGATCTGCCTCAGGTGCACAACCTGGCCGGGTGACAATGCTTTTCCATGGTTATCTTGGCAAGACTTTTCCCGCTACTGACCTGCGTAAGACCAGAACCCGTTCACGAAGAAAGTGGCCCCATCTACGACGAATTTCACGACGTGCGACATGGTTGGCTAGTGGGCTGTCTTCTGCCAGCCCTGGACGCGCCGAATGGGACTAAAATCTAGTGCTATATAGACCGCACCGTCAGTAGGGGGTCGACACCCTCGTTATCACACCGTCCTGATGCATTATTTATGATCATCGCTAAACACATGCCGCGGGTCACATCAGAGTTGGATAGGTAACTTATAAGGAAGGCGTTCTCTACACCTTGTTCCGCAGTACAGTCGTACGCATGCAGACACAGCTCAGAGAGCCCCGCTGTCGGTGTCGAGGGGGCGCCCTGGGCGGTCACGTGGTGCCCGTGGATGCACTTGATATGCCCCAATGCCCCTGGCCCGAGCGCGACGCGCGGTTGCGGGCCGCGGAGACTAGTCTCACGGCAGTGCCCTACCCTGCCGCTGGTTTGATGATTTCTGCCGCGAGTCCGAGTCTGGCTGTGCGGCGGCGTGGTTCCTTCGCTTGGAGCAGTGGGGCTCTGGGCCGCGGGGCCGGGGCCCAGCACGCCCAGCACTATGCCCGCACCTTGCGCCCGTCTGCGCCCGCCCCCGCCCGGGCTAGCGAGAGCGAGCCCCGGCCCCCGGCGGACCGCGGCGGGGCGGGGGCGGGGTGGGGGCGGGGCGGGGGCGGGGCGGGGGCGGGGCGGGGGCGGGGCGGGGGCGGGGCAGGGGCGGGGCGGGGGCGGGGCGCGGTGGGAGGCCGCGGCTATAGCCGGCCGGCTTGGTTCCAGGCGGGCTCACACTCGCCTTGGATGCAACCAGTCCAGCCGGGCCCGGGCGCCGCCATCGCTCTGACCGTCCGCTCCCGGAGCTCCTGGAGCCTGGACCTGCCGTGGGCCGGGCCGAGCGGCGCAGCGGCGCGCGAACCTGAAGGAGGAGGAGGAGGAGGAGGGCGCAGCAGCAGCAGCACTGCGCCGACTGCGCCGTCCAGCAGCCGCAGCCCGCAGCATCCCCCGGAGCCGCTGGAGGCCGCTGGACGGACACGGCCCATGTCAGCCAGCAGCCAGTCCCCAGCACGCCCCGCCCCACCCCACCGCGACAGCAGCACCGGCCGAGCCGGGCCGCGGGCGCACGGGCGCGGGCGCGCGGGCCCGGCGAGCCGCAGCCAGGCGACACCTCCCAGTCCCAGGTATTTCCCACCGGACTTGGGCTTACGGAGAAGGGGAGGGTGGCGGTGGTTCTGACGTCACTCTATCGGCGGCAGCGGCGGCGGTAGCAGCAGCAGCGTGGTCAGCCCGAGCTCTGGTGCCTTTGCCTTGGCGTTTGCTGCTCTAACCTTCAACTAACGTCTCCTCCCAGCGCGGCCTGCCCGTGAGTACGTTCGACGCCGCGGTCTGGTCTGAGCACCGCGCCGCCATTTCCCGCGCGAACGTCAACCGAGAGACATGGTCATGGGCCGTGGCATGGGCCGCAGTGCGTGCGGCGGCGGCCGGCCGGGAAGCCGTCGGTGTAGGTGTAGGCCTACGTGACACACGGTACCCGCCGCGCCGCGGATGCAAGCTGGTGCCACACCGCGCCGCGCGCCACAGCCTCCCGCGTCTCCTAGGCGTTAGTATTTTTTTCATATATATTTTTTTTGGTTTTGTTTGTGGCACCGCGACGGTTTGTTTCAAGGCCTCGTCGGGGAGCTCCACTTGGCCCTGGAAAACGCTCCGCTCCCTAAGTCACCTGTCGCTGAACACCATACTCTACGCTTCTGATGTAGCTCGGCGGGCGGCGCGCTGGAGCTGGTTCCAGAGGAGACGTTGCAGGGTCGGCGAGTCTTGTCGCGCCCTGTTTTGAAGGTTTATTTTTTTAAAGAATATTTGCACGTGACTGGCTGGATCGTCCATTCCCAAAAAAACACAGACGGCAGCGTTGCAGTGAGCCGACAGGAGGAAGGAGGAAGAGGTAGTAGGTGATCAAAGCCGATTCAGCCCCAGCGTGGTCATGCAGTTCGTCATCTTCGAGCAGAGCACGCACCCGCCCCGTCGCGACGGGAATGTGGACGTGCAGAGCGATTCCGGTGCACGCCCTCCTCGCTCTGTCTCTCTCGCACTCATGAGGTACGCCGTATAGGTGCGAGAGAGACGGAGCGAGGGCGTGCACCAGAATCGCTCTGCTGACCACCTGCTGACCGGGGCCGGGGTGGGGACTTCCCTTCTGCTCCGCGCTGCCGCTGCGCTGCACCATCTGGACGAGTCGAACGCCTCTGGGGCGGGCAGCATGATTGCAGTGAACACGTCCACGGAGCACAGACTGGGATCCCGAACTCCCGAACAAACGCAGCTACCCTCTTTAACGTTCTCAGATCGGCGTATGGGCGATGCTTTGCCCTGTTTTGTTTTCCTTTTATGGAAACGAGTTGATTATGTTACGCATTTCGTTTTCCAGGTCTGCACTGTTCCTCGCTCCGGTTCTGGCCAGACGGTGATGCGGAGGCAGGATGGCGATGTACCAACGTGAGCGCGGGGTGCGGCCGGTGCGGCCCGCCACCTGCACCAGGGCGGTGGCCGTGCCATGGCTGCTTCTGCTCGCGGCCCTAGTAACGCTCACAGGTGAGCTTCACCTCATGATTATTTAAGTGGTCTCATGACCTTAACTTTTTTGTTTTTTCGTGGGTAAAGAAATGCCTTGTTATACCTATCGTAAGTACTGTGCGCTCACGTTACAGGGGCAGTGGAATCTCGGACACCATCCCCCGGTGTGGTTGCCGGAGTCACCGGCGGCGTGGCGGGAGGCGCCGGGGGCGCAGAGCTGGCCGAGCTGGCCGAGCGCGAGGTGGCCGCCAACAGCTCGGCGTCCGGCCTGTCGCCGGATAACGGCGGCGCGAACAGGCACACCGCGGGAACCATCCGGGAGGCCCTCGGCGGAGGAGTGGTGGAGGCGGAGCCGGGCCCGGTCACGGCGCCCGCGCCTCCCCTTCGAGTGCGCACGGGGGGCAGCCGCTGCACCGAGCCGCAGCAGTGCATACGCGTGGACCAGTGCCCCCCTCGCGACTCTGGCGTCCTGTTCGAGTGCGCGGCGGGGAGGGTGTGCTGCGTGCCCGCGGCTGCGGCCGTGCCCCTCCCGCTCCCCGGCCCCGGCCCACCCTACGTCCCCCAGCAGCAGCAGACCGTGCAACAACCCTCCGCGCCGCACCCCGGTCAGCAAGCTGCTCAGCAACAACCAGATCAGTATCCCGGGCAGCAGGCCGCTCAGCATCCCGCGCGGCATCCTGTTCACGCTGCTCAGCCCGCGGTCCAGCACCCCGTGCAGCAGCCCGCAGAGCAGCAGCTGCAGCCGCGCCCGCAGCCCGACCGCCAGGAGGGGCCTAAACCGCACCCGGCGCCCGAGCTGACCGCCGGGCAACAGCAACTGCACCCTCAGCGCCCCCAAGCGCCGCCCCAGCACCCGGCGGCGAGTCATACGATCCGTCCGGAAGTGACAGCTTCCTCGACAGTGGACAATCGCCCTCACCACTCGTCCTCTGACCCGCAAACTCAGCAGCAGCATCAGCAGCAGGAGACACCCCGCCCTCAGCCGCCCAAATTTACGATTCATCTCGAGCCTCAGACACAGCGAGTCCCGACCAGGACGCCGCCCCCGCCTGCGCGCCCGGCCTCCAACCCCGCCCCGACGGCCTCACTCCCGCCACAGCCGACCGCGAGGCCGGCGGAGAGCACCGGAGCCGGAGCGCCCGACCTCCTGCCCACCACGACCACGTGCGGCAAGGTGGGCACCGAGAACAGGATCATCAATGGCAAGATTGCCAGCATCGGGCAGTTCCCGTGGATGGCTCTGCTCGGCTACCGCAGTAAGTCGGGTCTTTGACTTCGGAAAATTTGTTATCAATAGAGAGTGCGGGTGTTTTATTTCCTCTCTCCCTCTGAAAGGCAGGGCTAACGTGACGTTCCTCTGCGGTGGGACACTCATTAATGAGAGATACGTCCTAACAGCCGCGCACTGCATCAGGTCGCAGAACAGACCGTGAGTATAGCGCTCATCTGAGGAGGGTAACTTCGCCAGTAAACTTCAAATTGCTTATCCGCAACTACCCTGTTCGCAGAGTGGTGGTGCGGTTGGGGGAGTTCAACCTGACCGAGCCCGTGGACTGCGATTTCAACAAGGTGTGCGCTCCGCCAGCCGAGGACATTGCGATCGAAGACATCATCTCTCACCCGAACTTCAACATTCGCAACATTAAGCACGACATCGCCCTCATCAGGCTAAGCAGAAGCGTCGCGGAGTACACAGGTAAACCCTTCAGGATGTCGAGGTGGCCTACCTTGACGGCGTACGCACTCCAGCTCCCGGCTCAAGCTCACTGAATCCTTTGCCTACAGATTTCGTCCGCCCTATCTGCCTGCCGGTCGGACTCAACGTGACCGACGACAAGAAGTTCAAGATCGCCGGTTGGGGGAAGACTGACTTCAGTGAGTAGCCACCACCGCGCTAACTAGCGCACGCTCTCGTCCCGTCCGCTTCTTCCGCTGCTGCCCCGACTCGAACCGCGGCGCTTTCTGCTTCTGTTCCAGGGGACGCCGGCGGCAGCCCGGTGCTGCAGTTCACCGACGTGGGCGGCGTCGGCCACGAGGAGTGCAACGAGCTGCAGCCCCCGGAGCTGCAGCCGTTGGACCCGGGCCAGCTGTGCGCCGGCGGCGACAAGGGCAAGGACGCGTGCAAGGGCGACAGCGGCGGCCCGCTCATGGTCACGCTGGTCAACGACAGCGAGGATCCGGGGCTCGGCGGCTCCACCGTCACGTACCAGGTCGGAGTGGTGTCGTACGGGCCCGACAGCCCCTGCGGCACCGCGCCCCTGCCCTCCATCTACACGCGGGTGTCGACGTACGTGCCGTGGATCCTCGACGTGCTCAGACCGTAAGACGGGTCGGGGTCGCCTCAACGTCTTACCCGTGCACTAGAAGAACTTTCCCTGGCCAACCCCGCATTTAGCCGAGTGTTAGCGCAAAATTCATCAAACTGTTTAAAGGAGATCAATACTCGAGCACTTCGGACATTTCGTGCCAGCATGGTGCAGAGATTACGCCCCCACCCAACCACTCCTTTAAAACAAGAGCATAAAAAGCCTGAAGTTACAGCAATTAAAAATGTAAAACTCTGTGCTCTTTACAGAACATATTCAGTGCTATTTGGTCCTCACTCCTTATAGCTCGTCCCAAAATGGACAGCCTGAGCCAGTTTTGAACTGGCATGATGAGAGGATAAGGCAGGAGACATCAAAAAATTGTTTTCATATTTGTTATTAATGAATAAATTACAATATAAACAAGGCAAAACAATAAACCAGAATCAAACAAAATTCATTTGACATAACTGGCACCAGAAATTGATGGAAATAGGTGCTCTCAAATATAAAATTTACTCAGAAACAACTTTAGGACAAACTGTTGCAGCATAGCTGCAAAATTACGTATCACCTTAATCACTAGATGCATGTGTGAACTGCAATGCTCTAATTGGTCTCCGGTAATGACAAAAAAGACAACACTGTAAACAGCACATGAAGAGGAGGCAAGTACACAGTGTAAAAGATTGAGAACATGGCTGGTAACCCAGAACATCATATTAAAAACAATTTTGTTTCTTTACTTTTTCCCTTTAAATTTCACAGGTATATTACCTGTTTGAAAATACTATGTTCACTCATTTCACAACCAGTCCACATTTGAGTAGAATTAACTTTCATAAAATATTCATTAATGAGGGATAGAAAAGGACAAAATGCCTTGATCATATCCTCCAGCAGGTAACAAAATAAAATAAGTAAATCACAATGCTCAAATCCATAGAACACCATGTTTAGAAAAACCTTTAAAATTGAATTTGTTTAAAAGTTTGAGACAAGAATTAATGAGGAAATTTTAACGGCCAAAGTGATAAAAAAATTGAATTTGATTTTCTCTCAAATACACACCTACACAGGTACAAGACTTTTGTCGAGACAAAGCACTGATAATATTTTAGTGCATTTGTGCCATTTGAACAAGCTTGGCATCTGAGCAATTCCAGATACATTGTAAGACAAGAATGAAGAGATCTCTCCCTGTCTATTTGTCTATCACTCTCTTTCTTTGCTTGCAGCTATCACTTCCATAAACAGGTACCCAGTTCCTATAATGACAAAAACTGGTTTTACATACATTAAATAATTTTCACATGAGAGCATGCATTCCACCTAGACAAATTAATTTACACAGTATGATCACAAATATAATGCATTTGACAGATCAGAAATCAGTTTTCCTATTAGACTTTGTCTTAAGGATAGAAGACAAATAATAATTACTTTTGTGCAGAAAGACATTTATTTATTGTTTGACTATTATACAACATTAAATCTTGAGATTGAAATACTATTTACCTTAACAGCTGCCTAACAGAATAGGTGATTGGTTGCAACTAATCATTATTGCTTTGCAAGACATTTGAGAGGAAAATTGCATGCTTAAGAGCTTGCATGAGAATTCGAGTGACACACTTGCCCTGATTAAGACAGAAATGTAAATGCCTCACAGTCTTTTGGTCTCATGGCAAGGGATAGGGTAAGTTCCTTATCACAAGCGTCTTGCGAAAGGGAGGACACAACGACAGAGAAAAGGAGAATTTAGGGTTACTTCAGATCACAACTCCCAGGAGAGCTGACATAATAGATGATTAAGATGACAATGATGATGATGAAGAATGATGATGGAGGTTCTGATAAATCCATCTGGATATTTTCCTTCACAAAGATGAAAGCACCTATCAGTCATAATTTTTTTTTCTTTTCACAGCACACAACAACGAGGCGTTGCTTGAATAAGTCCATGACGCACTCGATGCTCAGAGACGGTGGACGCGTACGGGACGGGACGGGAATGCCCTCCTCAGACCATTTCATTCGGTCTGATCAGCCCCGTGCCAGGACCAGCGAATGTGTGCCGGCCGGGCTCGAGGCCGAGGGAAGGCCAGGGTCAGTCCAGCACCACCACCATGTCCTCAAGGCCCTTGACGCTCAATTTCCTCCACGGCTTTCGCGCTGCCCGCCGTAGCTCGGGGGTTGTTAACTGTCTCCGTACCTTCCTGCTCACACAGACACATCAATTATAAAAGTTGTACCGGTACCAGTGTCTCCTACATAATTTAAAAATATCCACTTACTTCACATGTTCGGTAGAACGGAAAAGTACTTCTTCTGGCGCCTCCATCCATGAGAGGACTTGCTTAGCACCAGAGCCTGATCGGGTAACTGCAATTCTAGCTTTGCCATTGAGCTGACTGATGATTTGTCGAGGGCGAGGGCAAGGGCCAATGTATGGTGCGAAGGGCACCATGGCATTAGGATTCAGACCTGCCTGCTGTGCAAGGTTGGCCAGGTCTTTATGTGATCGTTTGGGTGGAGGACCTTGCTGAGGCACAGGGTGACCTGCGAAAAATAAGATTCAAATATTTCTTCAGACAGTCTAAGCCAGTATGACACACCAAAAATTTTCAATGCCTAATATGAGAGTACTTGAAAGTTAGAAGTACATAGCTTCTCTTCTTAAAATACAAATTGGTAAGCTGAATTTGTGATATGATGGAAAGATCAACACTAACCAAACTATCTAGCTAACAAGACTACGCCAAGAGAAAATCTTTACAAGACATTTAAGATGAACATTAATAAAAGTCATAAACATTGAATGAGTACAAGTAGACTTTAGACCAATCCTAACTTAACAAGGAAATACTAAAGATAAAAGAAGTGAACTATAAGATTGAGGGAAGAAATACTATACTATCAGAGAAACTACTTGAAGCAGAGTTCATTACCACAATATTCTCTTGATAAGCATCAAGGGGGGTATGGTTCAGATGTACAAGTGCACCAACAAATTATTAAATCAAGAGAGTAGATTATACAAAACACCTGAAGATTGTTTTCCACATATACACACTCACACACACCACACATAAGTAATCCACCTTACCTTCACCATCAAAAGATGCTGTTGAGGGATGGTAACCATCAAGTGGAATTCACCAACGTTGAATGATATCTGAAGGTTTGTTTTATTCTGGTTGAATGGTGCCTCATTTGTTTTTAGTCTTCAATTTGTTTTACAAGAGGCCTTATATTGTTTGATAAAAATCCTCAATCAAAATAGGTTTAGTTTATAAGTATGACCAAAATACGACAAAAGAGAAAGAATACTGAGATTTTGGGAACATGTCTACGTCAGACTAGGATTCCTTTCGAAAAAAAAAAAAAAAAAAAAATGTCAGCAGGAAACAGAAGGTTAATGCTACCTATAATTTCTGACAGAATAAGACAGAATTATCTTGGCTATTTGTACCCTGTAGTCAATTATTAATAAAATTAAAAGTTAAATTTGACTTGGATTCAATACCTTCAAATATTAAAAGTCGGTTCAAAATGGGCAAAATATATCTATAGTATCATTTGAATTGATTCAGAAGTCATCAAAATATTTAGAAAGGAAAATTAATTGATGAAATGAGACAGCCCGTTAAATGATGGTGGGGATGGGAAACACTTCTTTCACTCTGACAGCAGAACTCTGATGGTGAATTGGCTGAAGGTGGATTACTGTACTGATCACGTCAAAAATGACTTTTCATAAAGACTCCCAAGGAAGTATTTACGAGAGCTTAGCAACAATAAAATTACACAAAAATGAATTTAATAAAATACAATATGAAGAGGTTGCGTTGAGGTTGAATACCATCCTGGACACAAACATCTTCATTATGTGTATATATATATCTATATTACTGCAAACAATTGTTACACTCAATCCCCAAAAAGCAGCTGAAGACAAATCACATACTGGTAATATTTAAAAAAAGATGTTACAATCACTAGAGGCACTGAATTTCTTTCATAGGATGTATTATCAAACAAAGCAGAGGTAGTTGGACCAAAACTTAAAATCCTCAAAGGGATTAATTTTTGAATGAATACATTTTGGGTTGAAAGCCTGAGCCAAGAAATTGGCTTTTTCACACATCAGTAGTAAATCTGCAAATTAATGAGATCAAAGAACCACCTCCATCAGCACTGCTCAGATCAAAACAAATAGCTTCGGATAAATGGAGCACCAAAAAAAAGATTTACAGTAATGTGTCAAGTTGTGTGCCCTTAGATGTGTTACTTGTCCTGAGAAACAACACTAAGTTCAGAACAAAGCAGCTAACCATAAAAAATTCTACACTGAAATTTGAAAGAAAATCTAGGGAACGAGAAGGCTATAAATCCACAAATCATGGGTTATTACTTGATAGCTAACAAAATAGACAGACCGCTAGATTTTTAACTTCAAAAGTAACATCTACAGCATGGATTGCTAAAATAAAGAAAATGAGATAGTGGTTAGAATGACCCAAGTTTTGAGAAGCACCAGATTAACAGAATGGTCATAACTGTAGGTCAAACAATGACTTTTCCCACTCTAGCTTCTGAAATATACTAGCTCAAGATTTGGAAAGCATTGAAATGAACTGGAGTTGAGAAGAGATTAAAAAATATATTTACTTGTTGGACTTTATTGGCCATTCTGTGGATTCAATAAAAAAGTGTACATTGTTTCATACAAGACATTGACAAACATTACTAGTAATGTAAAAAGAATTTCATGCCTGTGGCTTGAAAGCTAAATTTGTACACCCTTGAACACGTAGCGAGACATAACACTTGCACAGGTGGTGTAGAAAAAAATATTATCATACAACAACAAAATTAGAATATGTCCATCAGAAAAATGCATATGAAGCACACAAAGTTATGTCTGTAACTTTTGGCAAAAGCCATTAAAAACCCATCACTGTGTGGGAAGAGGCCCAACACCAATAATTCCATTCAATAACGATAAGTAAGATCTTTTCCACAAGGCTTTCAACACAAAATGTACTTACAATTAATACCCCTGCTGTGAGATAGTTATAAATTTCTGTAGGCATATTCTGTGATCACAAGGCCTATGTGATGGAAACACATGAGTACACTTTAACTCGAATACTATAAATAAGAGGCATGCACTTAAGTCTGATACAGTATCAGATCAAATATCATTCCTGAGAGAAAGGAAACATATCCAAGATAATGCTAATGGAACATATAGTTCTAATAGCAGGCAACGAACCAAGAGAAAACCATATCTAAACACCCTTTAAGAGTAACCATGCAAGAGGTGTAAAGGTATAGTTTTCTGGGAAATTGCACCAGTGCCATGTAAAGTGTGAAATTGACTAACACTGAGATTATCATAGACATTTATCAAGCACATGATGTAAATGTATGCATTGATACTTTGTTCGTATGACATACTCAATGAAACAATTACTGACTCAGACACATTCCAAGACCAGTACAACAAGACATAATAAACTAATAATAAAAGGCTCAAATAGAAAATTTGTGTTACTTAAAAAAGCCTCTTCCAGGCACCACCAAGATCAAATATGAAGGAAGGGGTAGAATCAAATAAAAATCACATACTTCATTTCTCAGGATTGAAATGAAGTACCTTTACCATGCAATATTTCTTTTAAAAGAGAAATAAAACAGAAGAAATGAAACTTTGGATTAATTTACAAAAATAATATTGTCAAAGCTATCTCTGTGATAAGATTACTTAGTAGCTAACACTGCATATCACGCAGAAAGCAATTACAAAATAAAGTTTATTTGGTCTAAAATTAAATTCTTAAGGACCCACCTTCTTCCCAATCCGAGTCTAGGTAATGCACGGAAAAAAGAGATAAAATGCACATTAATAAAAAGTAGCTTGAAATAACAACAAAGCTCAATAAAATCAAAAAAATAAATAAATATTTATGAATAAGTTTTAAATGTATCAGTTCAATATGACTTTACATTCATTTTACAACTGAAAATGATGAAAGTGCAGTTTGAAAAAATATGATTTAAAGAATCTACTTAAATTGGATTACTTCACAAAAACTAAGTAAGAAACTTTGTCTTAGAATAAAATCAGTAAGGGTTAAGGCTAAAACTCCTTTCTGATCAAAAATCTGAAATGATGAACAGATTTAATTTAAATCCAACAGTTACTACACTTGTAACTGTCCAATCAATATACTTTGGTTTTAAGAGGACATAGAAGAGTATCTCTTTAGATCTTCCAGCTATCTTTGAAAACGGCGTGACAAAGAGGTAGGATTGTATTCTAGTATATATTTGGTATGCAGCAACCAAACCAAAAACAAAGAGATTGGCAAGGTGGAAGGGACTTAATTATTTGTGGGCAAAATCTGAAGAAGACTAAATTTGAAAGTTATAGAATACCAGTCTGTTATGGGTCCAATTTTAACAGGTACTATGATGAACAAAGAAGCTCCAAACAGAAATATCTGAATGGAAAATAGTCGATGTGTAAAATTCAAATCTACTCAAACAGTTTAGGGGCAATGAGTGGCATTTTCGAGTGAAAAGATCGTCTGCAGGTAGTAATACTGAGGTGAAATTTCAAACAAGAGGAATACAAATAAATGGACAGTTAGGGATGTTTCTAAATACACAAGAGATGTGAACCAGTAAAATTTAAACATGCTCTTTGGCTGGGGGAAGAATGGACAAATAACACTAAAGTAGCAACAAAACTAAGGGTGAAATAATCACAAAACTAAATTTGTAGGTTGATGTAAACCAGCATCTTGATCACAGAAAAGTTATAAACATATTTCAACTCAGACTAGGATCTGCCAAAACGAAAAACAACAAAATAAAGGGTACAAAATGACCCATTTGGGGGAAGTATTTTTTATGAGTTGCAGAACTTTAGTCAGTAGAGGAAATATTAAAACTTAAATGGAAATACATACAAGCAAGATAATGTGGTTAACAATGGATGGATAAAATTTCCTTACAAAAGATAAGTATGCCCATAACAAACATTGAGACGAAACCAAAGGGTGGATGAAGTGTTACTCAGCTCGGCGCTTGTACTCACCATCCATGCCATTCACTTCGTCGATTGCTCTTCGCTTCAAATGGGGAGACATGTTATTGAGTGGGATCTTTTCAGCTTCAGGTTTGTTTGGGACACGCTCATACATTAGGCTGCCATCTGATAAACAAAGACAAGTTTGCTATTTATAATAAACATGGTACAAAGAGTTCAGACACTTCCTGTACATTCTGTCAAATTTTTACCTGCAGCCTTTGGTGGTTTAGGAAAAGCAACAACTTCAGCTTTAGGCATTTTATCTTTGTCTGTTAAAATGAGCCACTCCGGAGTAACAGTTTCTTTGTACTGGCCAAGCCTTGTGGCAATAGCGGTTACACTCCCTCTATCCTTCTTGCGATAGACAAGCAACTCTTTCAGTTGAGCAAGAGATTTGCCTGTCATTTGCACTTGACCTAAAAATTAAGATAAAACAATTAGAGTGGACCGAAATTGCTGCATTACCTGAATATACGAGAAATTTAAATCTCACATTCTTGCTTGATAGCAGGTACATTGATAGCCCAAAATGGTGCTCTTGCAGCATGTCTGGTTTGCATGAGTGCACGACATAAGCGACGAGAGATACGCGTAAGAGGAGTTGTGCACAAATAGAAAGCTGTTCTTGTTTTCATTATAGGACGTGGCGAGCCTGCTCGCACTGCAAGACCGTGCACCGTGGCATAATGCCGAGCAAGCTGGGTCTTGAGTTTAAATTCCTAAAAATAATTAAGATTATAAGAACATTAATGAAATAACTCTTACATTATAACAACAGACAGCATTTAACAATAAGCTACCTTTCCACAGCCAATAATACTGCAGCGATGTGGTCTATGAGATGCTAGGCTAGATGGTGCCCTTTCTGATACAGAGTCTGCAAATCAATTAAATGTGACAAAAAATATAAATTTTTCTTCATAAAAATATAAAAGTAAGTATAATAGAGGAAAATTATGGACTGACCTTCATCAGATACATTACCAGAGCCCGATTTTTTCTTTACTTCACTCTCACCTTCACCTATTCTAGATGGTACTTTAAGGCCACCATACTTCTTCCAATACTGCCAACAAGTATGACATAATTTGCATTGCATATGTGTTGGACCCCAAGCATACCACTGGCTTGAAGACGTTACTGCAATAGATAAATAGATTGAGATCTTATTTCAAACACTGCACAAATAATATTGATGCGAAACTCTACCGAAAAATATCTACTTACCATTACAAGATTCACATGCCTTTCCGCTCACAGCGACCTCACCATTACTGTTTCCGTTTACAATGCCTTTATTATTGTTGATAACGGCCGGGTTAGGCTTGTTGCTGCTGAAGAAACAGAGGGAAAAGCAAAAATATAAAAATTAATCCATGAATTGAAACTGGGAAATCAGAACAGAAATAACAATCAACTTACTAGTTGGGAATGTACACCTGTTTCAACTTAGACTCAGCTTCAACTGCTTTCACTCTCTTTTGTTGAACATAACGGTCAGTTGTCTTCCACATATAATAATATTCTATTATGTTCTTAAGAGTTTTCCAAGGCAGCTGAAATATTTTTTTAGTTTTGATAATAATGATGATAATGAAGTACATTTACAACATACAAAACCAGAACAAAATTGAACTTACAAAATCTTGTCTAATATCATTGAAGTCTTTCCCATATTTGTCCAATGCTTCCTCAAAAAGATTTGCCTCAGAAGCTGACCATTCTTCCATTTCATCTCGGCACAGAACTGGGCCAGTTGATGGGACTAGAGATGATACTGCAGAGGCTAAATCATAATTATGCTTATGCAATGTGTCCATTGCATGGAACTGCAAATTTGGAAAAAAAACAAAAACATGAAAGCAAAATTAAGACACATTGCTGGAGAAGTATGACAAAATTTAAGTTACACATACTGGGATAAAATGGTACTTACAAGAGTTATGTCCCTAGATGCTGCAGCAGCACTCATATGAAGGCTGGGTTGTTTGACAGAACTTGAACAGTCCAAGGCACGAGCAAATGTTCCAACAGACCTTGATATTACTAGGAATTGATCAATCTGCCTATCAGTAAGATGATGACCTGGAGTCCAAACTAAGGTTTCCAAGTCTTCTAATTTCCGCTGGTCATTTTCAGCTGGGAAAAAAAAAAAAAAGAAAGTTGTTAGAGAGCGATTCACTAAAAACTTTTATTTAAAAAAAATAACATTCCTAGTAAATTTACTTACGAGTTTCAAGTTCCTTAGGCATCTGTGCAGGATCTACCTGGTAACGTCCACCAACTCTAATTTCTCCCTTATCAGCCAATAAAGTTTTTTGTGAAGGGTCAAACACCAAACAATAAAAGAATGTATCCTGTTTGTGAAAAATAAATGAATGAATCACCTGACTTCCTTTCAACAAAGGATAACATAAATTTGACATAAAAGCTGAAGAATACACACATCTTTATTCAGGTAACTTAGAAGAGATTCTGTCTCATTAAGAAGTGTTACAGAGCATTTCCCTCTTATATGTGTAGCAGGAATAGTTTCCACTTGTCGCGATAGAAAGAGCTCACGATGTTTTAACTGATGCTTCTGTTTCCCATTTAGAGAAGGGTCATTATTGTCTTGGATTTCTGGTTTCTTAAGTTTCTGATTTTCTACCTCTTCTTCTAGGGCAACTGCAAAAGGAAAATAAAACAGAAAATGTTAAAGACCACCAAAAGCAAAATTGGTTATCTGTGCTACCTCATCAAACTAAATAAAGATAATTGACATCTTTCAAACAAATACTTTATTGTTTATCGCCTTTTCATATTAAAAAAAAACAAAAAAAAAAAAAAAACTGAAGCTTCTATATTCATGTGCTGCAGCAAAGTGTCATGTGAGACCTGATACATAAGAGTATGTTGCCAGACCAGTACGGTACGCCCAGTTCTATCGTCAATCTATCCTTGTCGCCCTCATGGCGCGGCCATGGGGAGCAAGAAAGAGAGCAGAATTGAACGCTGTTCGGAATCAGCCTCCAGTTCGGCTTTGGCCTGCTCTGCTCTTCACCTGCCAGCCCAGCCCAGCCCAGCCCAGCCCAGCCCAGCCCAGCCCAGCCCAGCCCAGCCCAGCCCAGCCCAGCGCTGCCCAGCCGCGCCCCGCCCCACCCTGCACCCCGCGCTGCCCACAAGAGCGAGAGGCGGGCGCGAGGCGCGAGGGGGTCGGCCGGGGTCGGCCGGGGCGACGAGGCGCGGCGAGGCGAGGCGAGGCGACGAGCGCTGGGCCTGGGCCGCAGCCGCTATTGCCGCGCGGTGCGACGCCTTGCCACCGCCTCCGCGGATCGATAGCATTCCGTGGCGTGTGCATGCCTGACGAGGCGCCCGGCCCGGCCCGGCCCGGCCCGGCCCGCGTACAGTACGCCCCGCGAGGCGCGGGTCGCGCGGGTCCCGCGGGTCAGGCCGGGCCGGGGCAGAGCCGGCAGAGCCACCTGCAGCCACAAGCGAGGACCCTAGATGGCAAAGACATTGCGCCGCGTCGCGCCGGCCTCCAGAGGGAAGTCGACCAGCAGACCCATTCCACCGCTCGTACTCATCGATACACTCACTCTTTGAGTGCGAGAGAGGTCGAGCGCCCTCGCACCCTGCACCCGCGGTACACACCTAAAGAGCGAGAGGGACAGCGCTCTCGCACCCTGTGCCCGCGGTACACACCTAAAGAGCGAGAGGGACAGCGCTCTCACACCCTGTGCCCGCGGTACACACCTAAAGAGCGAGAGGGACAGCGCTCTCACACCCTGTGCCCGCGGTACACACCTAGAGAGCGAGAGGGACAGCGCTCTCGCACCCTGCGCCCGCGGTACACTCCTAAAGAGCGAGAGGGACAGCGCTCTCGCACCCTGCGCCCGCGGTACACTCCTAAAGAGCGAGAGGGACAGCGCTCTCGCACCCTGCGCCCGCGGTACACACCTAAAGAGCGAGAGGGACAGCGTTCCCGCACCCTGCGCCCGCGGTGCACACCTAAAGAGCGAGAGGGACA
This sequence comes from Frankliniella fusca, assembly GCA_029379305.1. NCBI lineage: Eukaryota > Metazoa > Arthropoda > Insecta > Thysanoptera > Thripidae > Frankliniella > Frankliniella fusca. The sequence continues at coordinate 889,461 of JAHWGI010001436.1, forward strand.
GCGCCCTCGCACCCTGCACCCGCGGTACAGGAGACGGGGCGACAAGTGCGTCCAGCGGAATCGGTCTCCGGCACCTCACACACGCACCTGCCACCAGCAGAGCGATTACGGTGCTCGCACTCCCAGCTGTCTCTCAAGGCGTCCGCCGAGGTGGCCGAGGGTGTAAGAGCGCACTGGCTCTCTCGCACTCTCACGGAGTGTGCCTAAGACCTACGAGTACGCGCACCGTAATCGCTCTGCTGGAGAAGTGCAGTGCACGGCAGCACTTTGCACTTCCTCCGCGGGGCGGGCAGGGTTCAGCGCGACGCGGACCGGCGCGGCATGGCGCGGGGAGGGGAGGGGACGCGACGGGAGCAATGAGATGGGGTGGGCCGCGGCCGTTGTGCCCGCGCCGCGCCGCGCGGGCCCGGCCGAAACCATCCGCTCCAACGAGCGCTAAATAAATTAAACAAGTTCTGAAAGGGATGCTGGGTCGCGGCGAGGACCCCGTCCAGGGAGCAGGGGAGGGCTGGTCTGGTACACTGCCAGCCGCAGCCGCACGGCGGCGTGGGGCGAGCCGGCCGGGCCGAGCCCAGCCGGAGATAGGGGCGCAACACATGGCCCGGGCCCGGGCCCAGGAGGGGGCCTCCGTCCTCCGCCCCCGCCCGTGGGGGAGAGCGGGCGGGGAGGGGAGGGGTCAGGTGGCAGAAGCAGGAAGGGGGCCAGGGGGCAGGGGGCACCCGTGCCGGCGCGACGAGCCGGAACAGCCAGAGGTGACGGATGCGCCGCTGCGCCTGTAGACTGATTCCACAGGGGACTTTCGCAGTGATGTTAGAAAAGTAGACAAAAGATCGTACGCACCGAGGGGTACCTCACTCTTGAAATGGGTGTGCACTGCACACTAAACCTTTATGCACAATTTTATACAACCATAGTTATGCACAAAATTTTATGCATAACTATGTTACACATTGTGCATAATTCTGCACAAATTTGTGCATAAGGAACAGAGTTAAGCATAGTTATGCAGGAAAAATAGTGCATGACTATGGTTGTGTAAAATCCTGCAAGGCTTATGCACAAAAAAGAGCGTAAGGGTTTAGTGTGTGATTGGAGGGTTGTATTGTGATTGGAAGGGAAATTGGACCAAACTTTCATAAAAGCAAAATGCTGGCACCAAATTCGATATTTTGCAATCTTACGGTGCTTAAAATAGATTTTTGTCGCAAAATTATGTGACTGGATAGTGATTGGAAAGTGATTGGAGCTGACGTACCCCTCGGTACGCACGCACCTGTGTGCGGCAGACGGGTATCTCCGTCTGCCTCTGCCTACTATGCAAACTCTCCACTCATGAGAATACATTTTGCCTAGTAGGCAGGCGAAGATACCCGTCTGCCGCACACAGGTGCGTACGACGATCTTTTACCTACTTGTCTAACATCACTGGACTTTCGTGAATCTCCGTCCTTGTCGCTCTCATGAGACACTGTCATTAGGTGGGAGAGGGAGAGAGAGAAAACGGCGTCTACCTCCCAGTGACCAATGTGCGGAATCAGCCTACAGGTGCAGGCGCACCAGAAGGTGTGGGAGGGAATCGACAGCAGGCGGATTTAGGGTATCGTTCTGAAGAGTCCTCTCTCTCTCTCGCTCCGTCTGCGCCTGCCCCGTGAGTGCGAAAAGGACAGAGAGACGAAGTCGCCGTGCGGAATCGCTTTGCAGATCATTCCGACAGTGTAGCCGATGAGACGCGACGCGAGCCGCTTCACGTTACTTCACTTTGAGTGACCCGTGGCGGTGCAACGGCCAGGGCGCGCGGCCCCGCCCAGGAGCGGGGCGGGGGCCGAGCTAAAGATAGCCAGCCCCGCGCCGGCCCCGCCCCGCCCCGCCACGGTGCCACACCGCACCCGCCGCAACTACCCCTATTTTTCTTCACTTCCTGCTCGTCATTATCGGGCGTACGGCGCGGGGCGCGCGGGGCCCTGAGCCGGGCCGGGCCGGCCTTAGCCCGCTCAGTGGCGGCCCACATGCGAGAGATCTCTTTCGCTCCCAGTGTGTGGTGCAGACGCTCGCCGCCGCGCCGCCACCCTCCCCGCGACGCCCCGGCCCCGGTACACTCCGCTCCGGGGATCGATAGTAGTCCTTTCCCTGCCCTGCCCCGCCCTCCCCGCGCCCGCTCCGCCCGGGCCCCACCGTCTCTCTGCTCATTTACTAATTCCCACTACGTCCCCGCCGGTCCCCTCTCGTTCGCTCCCTCCCTCGCCCTCGCCGCCCCAAAGAACCCACAGGACCCGCCTGCCTGCCCGCCCGTCCCGTACACGGCGCGAGCAGCAGACCGATTCAGAAGAGCTCTCTCCTCGCCCTGTCTCTCTCGCACTCCATAGGGGCGAAAGAGACAGGGCGAGGAGAGCGCTCTTCTGAATCAGTCTGTAGGATAGCCGCTGGGGCCAGCAGCCGGCTCGGCCCGGCCGCGAGCCTGCAAGGCGATTCCGAACACCGTTTTGTAGTGCCCTCTCTCTTGCACCTTATGGCCGTGCCCCATGAATGCGACAAAGAGAGAGAGCGACGAAACCAGGGTACGGAATCACCCCGCAGCAGGGGCTGCTGGAGAAGGGCAAAGTCAACCACACGACAACCACAAAGCAATCCATCATTCATACCCGTATTCCGATCCACCCCATGGGAGCGGGCGGGACGGAGCCACCCCCACCCCCCACCCCCTTCCCCCCACGGCAGGACAGCGGCAACCCCCGGTCCCGCCCGCCCCCGCCCCGCCCCGCCTCCAGCGTGGCTCGGCCCGGACCTACCCCAACGAGGCGGCGGAGCCGAGGTTTAGGCACAACGCTCCGAGGGGTGCAATGTAAAGTGCGATTCTCCTTCTAAAAGTCCTCTCCACCGCGCTGCAAACGAACACCGTCCACCGCCACCTGCGGTGACGCAAGCCTCGAAACCCTTGACTCCAACCCCTCTCGCCAGAGTGCCGCGAGGCCAGGCCGCCCTCTCCTCTCCTCTCTCGCCCTCTCCATTATTTTCCTCCAAACAAACAGGCCCGTCTACAAACCAGCCCCACCTCGCCCTGTAGCCCGCGTCGCGCCACGCAGCGCCAACCCTCCCTCCTCGCCGTTGAAACCATCTTCCACCCCTCGACTCCTATCCGGCATTCCGCCGGACTCCCTCCCCTCCCCTCACCCACCACCTCCACCCCAATTCCATTTCGGGGCGGCCGCGCCGGCCGCGCGCAGAGACACCGCGCCCCGTCTCTCTCCCACACTCATTACACGGAATGCGGGGACGCCTCGGGGGTGGCCAGGCCCGGCCAGCCCTACGCCGCCCCACCTCAGCGAGTGGGTTTGCGAAGGGTCTGAGGGGCGGCCATGGGTCGGCAGTAGGTCGATCTGATTGCCTATTAGGCGGGGGAGGCGACTCCGAAGGGGTCGAAGAAGGGTAAGCCGGACGACACGCGAGCGTGCGGTTCAGGGCCGGGCCGGGCCGGGGCCGGGGCGAGCTGAACCTGTCTGCAAGCAAGAGCGAGACCCCAGGCCCAGCGAGGGCAGACAGAGATTTGCCCTGAAATAAAGCATTCCCCTCCCTTTGCCCCCTTTAGGACTGGCGATGTGTGCGAGAGTACGTGTGGCCGTGCCCTGGCCTGCCCGGTCCGCACGCTCGCCCGGTCCCAGCCCCGGCCCGGCCCGGGCTGTGGCCGATCGATGTTAATCTCGCGAGAGACAGAGTAAGACTGGGCCCCGTAGCCTCGCACAGGGCCCCGCGGGGCGCCCGCGCCCGCCCGCCGGCCTGCGGCCTGCCTGCACTGCTCCTCCTCGCGGAGCAGCGGGAGCGGGCCGGGCCGGGCCGGCCGCGGCAGAGCAGAGGTGCCCAACCGCGCTGGGCTGGGATGGGCACCGCGCGAGCCCCGGGACCCGGACCCGGACCCGGGCCGGGCCAGGCGGGCGCGAAGATAACCCGCAGGGCAGGCACCGCGTGCTTCCGTCGAAAAAAAAAAAAAAAAAAAAAAAAAAAAAAATGAATTGAGGCGATTCAGGAAAACAATTAGATATAAGCCGCAAAGGCAGTGCGGATGGCGACAAACCCAGAGATGTCCTTGGGACCTCCCCAGGGCATCGGCCCCTCGGCCAGGCAATGCAATGCCGCGCTGGAGAAAAGGGTGAGGGGGCAGTACAGGGGCAACCAGCAGGACTCCAAGGCTCCCTACGACCAGCGCAGCGCATGGGGTGCGCCTTGGACGTCCTGCAGTCGGTGCAAGCCGACTCGCCGGTTTGTCGGCTAAACGAGGAGGACGAGTAAGAATGCGGTCGCAATTTCAACGGCAGCTAAAGCCCGTCCCGGACCAGGACCAGGGGCCAGTCCAGTTGAGCCGGCATGTGGAAGGCATGTAGCAGCCAGCTCCAGCTCGGTCCAGCCCAGCCCGGCCGGCCAGTGCAAGCGGTGCTGAGGCGGACTGTACGCGACACAGGACGCGGTAAGGACAGCGGTAGCCGCCCAAGCCGGCCAGGGCCGGCCGGCCCACAGCCGTCCATGCCACAGGCCCGGCCCGGCCACGCCGCAGGGCTCCACACGCCGAGGCGGGTACAGTCCCAGCAAAGATGCTGGGCGCGGCGCGGACGGCTGGAGCTGGAATCTCACGGCGTACAGAGGACAGGGGCCCCCGCCCCCTGCCTCGGGCTGGGTCCCTTACACTGGGGCGCAGAGTGGAGCGAGGTGGGGAGAGGGGGGGGGGGGGGGGGGGGGGGGAGTTCATGGCGCCCCCGAGGCACCCCCGGGAGGGTGCGGGTGCGGGGCCCGGCCACTGTGCGTCCTCGACACTTGGAGCCACCGACGCGACGCGGCGCCCCGGCCAGGCTGGCAGGCAGGCAGCAGGGCCCAGCCGAGCACTCACCAGCCTGTACCGCGGTGGCCGGGGCGGGGCGGGGCGGGGCGGGGTGGGGCGGGGCAGGCCCGGTGGGGCAGGGCAGGTCGAGTAGAGCGGAGTCGGAGGGACTACTTGTCGCTGCGGAGGAGAGAGATTCGTGTGCGGTGATGCGGCCCGGCGCGGCGCGGCCCGGCATGACTCCCACTCTCTACCCAAGCCCCGGTCCTCCTGTCCATGTCCAGCCCTGTCCACTGCCCCCCCCCCCTTTTTTCAAACACCGGAAGTGCAAGGCAAGAAGCTCTACAGCACCTGTCTAAGGTCTAGGAAATATGAGGAATGATAAGTAAGCCTTCTCTGCTTAAGGAAAATGCAAAAGTAAAATTAAATGGAAAAATGAAGAAAAAAACTTAAAACTAAACATTATGTTAAGACTGCTGAATCAGATGAAAGACACATGAAGCATGTCTGAATTTTAAAACCAATCACTACCAAGAGATTCAAATAAATGCATTTCCTTTGAATAATAGATGTCAATATTGTTTACCCAACCCAGCACTCCTCAGACAAAGATTTCCCAAAAGCCCCCAAAATTATAATAAATAATATTAAATTATTTATATAAAAATTAATGAACCATTCAAACAAGACATAACTTATATTGCATATCAAAGCACAGACACATCTCAGAGAAATGCAAAAATGTTCTACCTTGATGTTTGTCAGCTAGCTGGACAAGGGGGTTGGGGAGATCTCTCCGCCGGAAGAAGCACATGACTTTAGCCTCAACATTTCCATTTGGAGTCTGTCAGAAAAACATAAATAATTCATAGAATATAAAAATAAATATATGAAATAATGGCTATGTATAAATATTTACAAATATAATGTTAAAATAGTTCAAATGACACTGTACCTTGTTAAGTTCTTCTATTCTTCTAATGAGGTAAGGTGATGCTGACGAGTTTTCAAAATACACGTAATCTAAAAAACAAAATGGAACAGTGCATCAGAGTTGTCTGATATCCGTAAAATTTCACAAAATAAAATACTTTGAGGTTTGATTTTTCTTTCATTTCAAATTAAATATTCAAGTTCCCATTTTACAAAGTTAGTAGCCATTTTGCTACAGTCACAGTAAAAATTCCCCAACGCCATTACTTGAAATTTCTAGATAAGATTAAATTATTTAGTCTTCAGGGTTCGAGGAGGCATGCTCCACATACTGCTCTACATATAGTTAAAGGGCTTTACTTTGCAAATGTAAACTGAAATAAAGCATCTTCTTTGACGATAGAAGATGACCAATTTGAATAGAAAATAAAGCAAGGTTTAAAAGTATCATGGAAAATAAAACTAGAGATCTAATACAAAATCTGTGAATGCACAAGATAGAAATAGATGTGCCAGGTTAGATGACAAACCAATGTTTACAATTTATCTTAACCTTACTAGGTTCATCAAATCAAGATACTTGACAGTTCTGGCAACAATAATGAGTCCGAAAAATGTTCAACGCGAGTATCGAGAAAATTGAAAATCCAGCGGTCCGAGGTGGACAAGCGTCGCCTCAAATTGCTGAGTGGCTCAGCATCAAGTAATTAGTGAGCCAGAACAAGTGACAAGTTACTGATGCTACTGACTCAAGTGAAAAGGGCAAAAGAGGAAAATAGTGTATTTCGCAGGAAGTATCGCATAACAGAGAAGAACAAGTGAAATCGCCGGCAGTGTTTTTCGCTGCTAAAGACAAGTAAAGAGTTTGCTTGAGATAGCAAAGTAGTCCCTGCAATTAGCTGACTGGCGTCAACAGAAATACCGTCCAACCTACATAAAACAGACGCCACCAACGTTTGATCAAACGGCACGCGAGGGCCCCCGTTCGGAAAAAATACTAATTGAACTGAACTATATGAGTTGAACGCCTTTAAAATGCCAAAAATGCCAAGTTGATATCAATCCGCACGCCGCAAGCTAGCCGGCCAGATAGGCTTAAAACTTCTCCAAGGGTTTACATGTATTAAGTAGTACAAACCTCCGACTCTATACATATTTGCGGTCATTTCGTTATCTCCGATGATCCAGCAGACAGTATAAACACACGGCACTCGAAAATAAACACATTTAAGTCTTTGATTGTGGACAAGGAATAAATGACTACCGATCACAAGCTTCTCAAAAACAACAACTCGCCATTTTCATTTTCTGCCCCGACTCGGCCGTCGGCCGACTTCCTGTTTCGAACTCAGTCCGGTAGATGACGTCACGAGCGCGTCCCGAGAGTGGTAGACACGATGACGAAGAAATTTCCCTTACAGTTCGTGAGGTATATATTTTTTAGTGGCTACTCAAGGAAGTCCGGCATGCTATGAGACTATGCCATGAAAATTATGTACATTTTCAAAATTCTTAGAAAGCACTGAAAAACTCACTCAAAGGACGATGAAGTGAACAGAGGTCTGGAGGAAAAGGGGCGAGGGAAGTTTCCCGTCCACAGGACAACCGGACAACCTGACCGGCGGGGTGTTTGACAGCGAAACGAAAACCGAATGGAGGCCGAAGCACGCCGAAAAAAGCCGAAGTGGCTCGGCAACGAGCCGGCGCCGAAGCCGGGTAATATCGGAGGCTCCATGAGCGAAAGAGTACGTCTGAAAATGCAATCGGCGAGTTATTTCAGGCTTCCTAGTACTCTATCGCTAGATGGGGCAAAAGCTCCGCATTTGTTTTTTGAAATTTGAGAGTTATGGGTCAAGTGGATAATGGCTGCCTGAATACTGCAGGCCGTATAAAATATGTACTGCTTCAGAACGCTTTACAGCAAATGAGGCAAAAGATTATTTCAGCAAAACACCACAATCCATTAGTTTTACAAAATTACAACATTTATTAAAGTAGACTTTCTATACATTCCTCCCGAGTTCAAACACTCGTTATTTCAATGTACAATGATGTTGATTACAAAACCATATCACAATAAATAAGTGAAGATTTGTTGATCAATGTATGATTATGTCAAAGAATGGCACATATTCTCTTGGGGTAATTTGGTAAAACACACATGTTTGAAGACATAATTTTTAACCATTTATACAGATTAACAAGTTCTTTTAATGTGTACCCCTTCCCCACAAATTTCTGTACAATATCACACATTCAGTCAATGTACAGTCTCCTGCAAATTTCTGCTCTTGTCACAACTGCTAGGATGTACAGAATAATTATTAACATATGAATACAAAATAATACTATGGATAATTTATGCTCTGACTTCAAAACAGAAATCTATCTTCTTTATACAATGGGATGATCTCAACCCAAATGAATGTTGTTAAGGCCACTAAGGTATGGGAATGCACACAATTCAGGAAATTTTCAAAGGAAAAAGAGGAGAAGTCAAAGCAATACAATTACAACATTAATGCTTTGCATTGATGATGTAGGAACTGATAAAACTGGGAAATAGCACAATCAATAGCTACGGCAAACAACGGAGATGTTGAGGTGAATAAATACGAACACATGGGACTTGAGAAACATACAAAAACACTGATTGTTTGGCAGTCTCATAGCTGAGAAACAAAATACCTATCTCAACTCCACATAATAAAAGGCAGTGATGGAGAAAGCACTAATTCATTAATATAAAACCATCAATGTAACATTCACAAAGCAAATGTCAATAAATAATGTTAATATGGGATTCAAATATTCACAATTCAAGCTCACTGTGAAAAACAAAAACAATCAACACATGGCAAAAAGCACACAAAGCTACTTAAGTCTAAGCTGCCTCAAATAAATTATTAGATAATTTCCAGAGAAACAATCTCAGGTGTTGTTTAGCCAACATGTGGACACAGCACAGGAAAAAACATGTAAATTTGGAGAATTTGTTGTTGCTTCCACGTGTTGAGCAGATAAAGAATTGAGCAAATTAAAGTATAACACAACATAATGCTTTTAAGGTCAAGCTAAATGACAGATAAAAGACTTCAGAACTTATGATTGAAGGCCTGATTCAGATTGACTTTCAAAAATAGTAGTAACAGCAATATGTACATAAAGATCAATCACTATCATTCCCCTAAGTATACACCTGATAACATTTAGATAAGCCCAAATACATAAGAAATTAAATAATTTCACATGTACAGAGCCAAGCTCTACCATTTCAGTCTGAGTATTATGTGACTAGAAGCAGAATGTATTCACGTCAAACCATACCAGCAGAATGTTGTTGGACAACATTCAATACCAAAGTAGTTTGACTGCCTCCAGAATAAGAAGTAATTAACTGCACAGGATAAAGAAGAATATTTTTCTCTTGCAAAGATTCACAAACAAAAACTTCGGATGATTCAAGCATTCAATCAAAATAGAAAGTGATCAGTTGAAATTGAGTTATACTGAACTGACAAATAAAAACAGAAAAATACTTGAGTGAATGATAATAAATAATCTGATACCAGAATGGTTTTGAATTTAAATTTTTTTCCTACTTCATACTTACATTTAAGTCAGTAACATATCAGGGAGCAAATCTCAAATTTGGTAAAATTTAGATTTTGCAATGCAAAATTGATTGCAATGTAAGAATCAGATAAAAAAATAATATCCAAGGATTCATCAGTTATGTGCACTTCAAAACTAGTCATTAAACATCAGACTTACACTACCAAGCCTTGTTGACAATGAGGCAAGGTTGAGGAGCCCTGATTACAGTCTTTCAATTCAAAGCAATCTTCACATCAGTCTAGCAACAAGTCTTACACAAACACTCCATTTTCAAAGACAAAAGAAAAACCATAAATGTCACATGTATGACTCAATACTTGTCCCATAATTGTACTGAAGTCAGTAGCTCACAACTGAAAAGCGGACTATCTAGAGAAAACATTACACTTGAGTGAACCTTTCAAATATTACTACATGAGAGTTGTAAATTTTATAGAGTCAAATCAGCTTGTAAGTCAATGTAGTCAGACCTTAACAACGAAACAAAATATGATTGGCCGTGAGAATATACACACCTAAAATTTGTGATGGGCATAAAAGGAACACACTTTCAAATACAATGCAGTAAATGAAAATGATCATCAGAGATTCTTGGTTCCTCCTACTAATCATAAATTCTAGGATATATACTGATAGTTCACTTATATTACCTTACTTCTCAAACCCTAAGAAGTAGGCAATATTTCTTAGAATACAAACAAGGTCAAGCAGCAGAAGAGCTGGGTTAAAAGAAAGTTTATCACATTTCACCAACACAAGAAAAAGTCAACACAAGAAAAAGGAATGGATGCAGAAAGGAATGAGAATTTTTTGCTTAGTCTTTAGTGTTGCAGTTTCAAACTTATTGTTAACAATACTCAGAAGTGTCAGTCTACTAAAGGAAATAATTGGAAATTTTTCAGAAAAACAAGATCTTGGACACAGCTGTAAAAGTTTCTCAGGCAACAGACCAACACAAATAAGGAATCGGATTAAACATATTAAAACTTAGTATGAAGAGGATGGATCTGGAACAAGAAGTTAAGGGGGGATATTATATTGGTTAGAGGAAGGACTTCTCTGACATCTATTGAAGAGAAACTCCAGGAAAACACAGAGATTCAGAAAGAAATTTACATGAAAGAATTTGAGTGCTAAAACGGAGGGTGATAACCCAGTTTAATGAGTGATGAATAAAAAGAAACCCACGAAAAACAGTGAATACTGCAGCCAGTAACCTCAGTAACAATACGCAAGATATTGAATGAGTAGACCCCAAACAAAGTCATAAAATAGAGCAATAATTCTAAAAAATAAATGACATTTAATTTTAGATTTCTTTCTTTTCTTTTTCTTTTTTTTTTTTTGACCTAATAGATTCTATGCAATGCTTGAAAGGCAATGGTCCCAGTAAATTCATTATGAAATTTTTACATCACAGAAAGAGGAGTACTCAAGAGTTTTCAACAAACAAATTACAACAAAAGGCAAAACCATACACAAAATACTTTTAAGATGACTATGATTTGGCTTTGGACACACTTCAAATGTGTCCCTACATTCTGATAAAACAGTCATCCAAAACAAATAAAGTATAAATCTGCAAGTCTACCTTTAAAGGACACCTCTTGTCAACTGATTGTATTTTCAATTAAGAGATTTTGGACCCCAAAAGACACTATAGAGGATACTTAAAATACTGGTAATGGTTTCTAATACATACTTTTTCTTCAGTCAAATTTCTGATTCCTAGGGATAGATGCAGTGGATTTCTCCAAACATGTTCACGGATATAACATACATTCAAAGATTTTGAAAATGGTTAATGAAAGAATGCTAAAAATACAACCATTTTAAATGGCTACTATGCATGAAAAAATTTCATGCTGATGAATAAAGTAATGAATATGTACATATCCATAGGTAAATATATATTTATATATGTATATCTATATATATCTCTTTCAGACTGAACAAAATAATTGAAATAATTATAAAAGAATATCTGTACAAAATTTTAGTCTCATTGCTTTGGGCACTTTAAACCACAAGGCACTTTAAAAATTTACAGTCAACAAGATACAGTGGCAAGAGTCAATAAAACAACACAAGAAAAAATAATCTTTGTTCTGACACAGTGTGTACGGAATTTGTTTTTTCTTCTTTAGGGAATGTTCACAACAGTCATCTCCAAATGTGTAAAGCATTTGAAAAGAAATTTCACAAAAAAGAACAGAGAATATAGAAGATAGCTTGGCAGTGCAGCAATCATAAGACAGCAAAATTTGTATAGGTTTTGGGCATATTATGATCTCATGAACATTATGTAATTAACACAACTAACTCACGATTAAGACAAAGTAAGAATAAATATGTTGAAATAGTTCAGAGATATTTCAGTTGTATCACTGACTGCCAGATATAACTACAGGGAAAACCTATTGCACACATACAGAGACACACAATGTAGGGGAAAGGATGACATCACAAAATAGGAATAAACTATCTTCTTAAATTCATTCACTCACGCTCTTCCTTGCACACAATGAAAAACAGATCTCTTGACAAATATCATGTTTCATAACAGTATAAATATGGAAGCAACAAGCAGAAATATTTTTGAAGCTAGCATGCAGGTGAATTACCTACACAGATGTGCTGATCTTTAAATAGTTTTGATGGTCCACTTTTGAAGTCATCCTGCATGTTTTGATAAATTTAGAGGCATATCTGGAACAAAGGGGAGAAAAAAACAAATGAATTTCAATGCTTGTAAATACCACAGATTATTGATTAAAATTCAGATTGAAAAAATTTATTAGTTCTCCCGAAAAAAAACACCTCAATTCCCACGGGGTCGGGAAACTCCCACGGTATGGGAAAATTCCCACGCCTCTGGAAAATTCCCACGCCTCTGGAAAATTCCCACGGTGCCGAAAATATTTCATAGTTTTTTTGGAAAGACAACGAAACTTAGTCATAGAGCAGCGCAAAGCAAATTCCACAACCGACAACGCTCCACTTTGACTTCCGAAGAAATTCCCACGCCCAAGATAAAATTCCCACGATGAAATTTCTCAGTCCTGCACATCTACAGCTGTATTCCCGACGAAAAAACAACGTGTTTTACCCGACACTCTTCTGCCAAAGCCCATGCCAACAGGTAGGTGCGGCCCGCCCACGTTAATCCCACGCGAACGGAAAATTCCCACGATCGGTAAACGGGTCCCATCCGAAGCCTATACACGCCTCGCTGACCGCTCCGCTACAACCACTAACGCCTTCCCAATTCATCACACACGACGCAACCCACACCCCCAACCAAGCCACATGTGCCATTGGTTCATCTTAAGCCCGCCCCGGCCTAGAGCAAGCGTCTGAATAAAGTTCCCACGGGGAGCATCAGGAAGGCACACAGGCAGTCTGGGGGCAGGCCAAAGGGCCGGGCCGGGCCGGGCCGGGCCAGCCAGCACGGGCTGCCGTCTGATTCCGAAGATCGCTACCGCGCCTCCGTCCTTGTCGCACTCGTGTGGGCCCCCAGCCATCCCCAAGATAGGTCACCCCCACAGGTGCGACAAGGACGGGGGTTCGAGAGCGATCTTCGGAATCAGACGGCTGGCGGGGCTGCATCTCCTCCTCCCCTCCCCGCCTCCCCGGCCCGGCTTGAGCAGCAGCAGCAGCAGCAGGGACTCAAGGTGGGCTTGGCGGTCGCCTCCCCTCCCCCCCTTCCACCCAAAACCCTCCTCCGGCGCTAGCGCTGCCGATGCTGCGCCCGCGGCCCGCGCCTCTCACCCGTCTCACGGCGGCCAGGGCCCCTGGAGCCTCCAGCTGGAGAGGTCACGGACAGCGCTAGCGAGAAGTTCAACGCGCTGCGCTCCGCTCCTCTCCGCTCTACCTGCTGCGGCTGCCGCCGGGCCGGGCCGGGCCGCCAGGCTACCATCCAGCACCATGGCGACGGCACGGGCGTGGCCGGCGTGGCAGGGAGTGGCGCGGCGTAGCGTGACGTGGCGCGGCGCGGCGTGGCGTGGCGAGTCTCGGCTGGCCCTGCCCCTGCCCTTTCTACCAACGGCTTTCCCACGACAATCGTCATATCGGGTGCAGCAGCAAGCCCCGAGCCGCCTGCACCGGCCTCGACCTCGGCGGCGGCGGCGGCCTCACCGGTCAAAACTGGAAGATAACGGGCGGGCGGCGAGGCGCAGGCACGCGCCGCGCCAGAGAAATGATAACCTGCCGCAAGCAGCTCCGCAATATCGTGCATTGGCGAATAAAGAAAGCTCACTTCTGGACAACGAAAGTCACTGACAGGGCAGGAAAAGACAAGCTTTGGGCAGGGCAGGTCGGTTACGTGGTCTTCATTTACCACGAAATTGGATAAAAGTTTGAGATTAGTGGGGACAAGAAGAGGAAAGAGCCTCGGCCCACAAAGGCTTTTCCCGAGCAATTTACTCTAATAAATTTCCTTAGCGTTGATTATTTTCAGATGAGCAAATGAGTCACGTAGTTTTGAGGACATTTCTCACGCTGCACCCGAACTTTCTCACGTTCAAACATTTTTCCCACGGTAACATTTACTTCTCACGTGAACTGAGAGGTACAAAACTAGCACCAAAAGGCATTTTAATACTTTTGGATAAAAAGGCCATCTTCAACACAGTTCACAATTTTAAATTACCACATTTATATCAAACATTAATTTTACAAAACTAAGGTAGCATTTCCCTTTTACGTGTTAATTTCGCGAAACATTTTCGCGGAGAGGAGATAGATAGCGTTTTTTAAGACCATGAGTTTCTTTCCGACCCGACGGCCTAAAACATCACTTCCGCCTAATTTTCCCACGACTTCGCAATTTTCCCACGGCTCTTTTCACGCCGAATTTTCCCTTCTTGACAAATTAAATGTCAATCAACGCGTAGACGTAGATGAAGGCCCTAAGATCTGAGTAGAACGAACACGAGAGCCCACACACAAGCAGGACAAGGACAGAGCGCCAGACCCCTTAGTCCCTCACCCCCACCCCTCGCTTTTCCCGACACACCGATCGCTCGAGTTCAGGGCGTAAATCGACAAGCGAGGTGTCAGCGTGACACGGAGACGTCAAAAAGCACTATTTCGAGATAATTCACACCCTAAAGACCGTCAATTATCAATTTCCCACGACGCACCATACTTTCCCACGCGTGCTCAAGTTTTCCCACGCTCATATCAATCTTCCCACGCACGCTACAAAGTTCTCACGAGGTGTAAAACGATTCTCATGACAGAAAAAACAGATCCTAGGAGTCAAAGGCGGATGTATACGGTTCTAACATGTAAAACTTGATTAATACAGCACACATACCCAAAATTTATGTTGTTTGCAATTTAAAAAATATATTTAAAAAAAAATAAAGAAAAATACATATTTTTTTAAGAAATTGAATGTTAATACTATGTCAAGCAAGTTCTTGCTGGCAAAGGAATAAAAATGAACTCACCATCTTCTTTTCTTAGGTCATCCAAGTGAGGTTGATGATTGAGCGGTGCCCCCCACGGCGAGGGCCCCAGGGTTGAATGGTATGGAGGTGCAAGTCCTGGATAAATAGCTGCCCTTGGTAGACTAGACATATAGGGAATCCACATTGGTGGCCCTGGAGAATGAGTAGGTGCATATCCAGTATAATACGGATGAGTCGCAGGATGAGGTGTAAGACAATGCGGATAGATGAGAGGATGAGTAGGTATGTAGGGCGCATAATGTGCAGCACCACCCACAGCAGATGGTATGGCAGGAGAACGCAGTCCTGGAGAAGGTGATAAAGTCGGTAACGTCACTGGTTGATGCTGAGGGGGTGA
Organism: Frankliniella fusca; assembly: GCA_029379305.1. Classification (NCBI taxonomy): domain Eukaryota; kingdom Metazoa; phylum Arthropoda; class Insecta; order Thysanoptera; family Thripidae; genus Frankliniella; species Frankliniella fusca. Next base: position 904,630 of record JAHWGI010001436.1, read on the forward strand.
CATCTTCCTCACACTACCAGACTTAGACACACTTTTGACTTTACTGTTGGTTTCAGACACATCTGAACCCGACTGAGATGATGGAGATTTCAGCAAATTACGTAAAAATGAGGGTTCTGTCTCCTTAGACACAACTGTTTCTTCCTCTCGAGGAGCCAGAAGAGATGTTATGCTATAACTACTAGCTGCAGTCTTCACAGGAGGTGGTGCACCAGCAGGATGCAGTGTGTGGCAGGTAACTGTACTGTTATTACTGGATGCAGAACCATTTCCTTGGGAGTGTCTCTGTTTAAGACGCTTAGAATTTGGGCACTCCTCTAGGCTAACTCGTTCCAATTCTCTGAGTATCCTCTTCCTTGGTGATACAATATTGGGGTCTACCCTTCCACTTGGTATAATGGGTCTTGAAGGCTCATTTGTTTTAACTCGATCTAGTAAATTTTGTACTATGCCTGGCAGTTTTCCTTTACTAGGTGTTTTAGAAGAATTCAATGATGAATTCATGGAGCTATTGAAAGAGTCATCAGGATCTTCTTCCTTAATGAGTGGTGCATTCATTTCAGCAGCATCATATGGCCTTCTCCTCTTCCGCCGAATTGATCTTGAAATAAAGCTAAGTCTTCTGATTTTTCGAGCAGCATTTAAAGGACGCATTAGGAACTGTAAATGTGCACCTCTCCCTCTCCGAGGACTAGCCTGTTTCCAATTATGATCTCTCTGCCATGGGGAAGATTGCACAGAGGAGTTGTCATCTGAAACTGAAACACAAGTGAAATAAGGTTGAATTTCTGAAATGACAAAAACTTGCAATCATGCATGCTAAACAAAGCTTACCACTGAGTGAAGCTGCTGAGCTTTCCTGCCGAGTAGCCCCAGGAACTGGCCAATTTGAGACCCAGCACATTCTGTCACCATCCTTACGGTAAGACAACTCCAATATTGACTTTCCATCTGTCAGGACAGAAAATTGAAAAATAGTTACGGAATAATTAAGGAAGTAAGATAGTGCACCCAACATGCAACAACAAACTGACCAGCTACCTTGTAAAATTAAAAACAACATATCTGACAGAAAATTTTCAAAATTAAGAAGGCAATAAACAAGTGAGCACTCCAGGAAAAAGAAGAAACTCACCAGAGGTTTTGACTAAATGCTTCAAATGAGCTAAATTTTGTAAAACAAACGGCTGTTAGGTAACTAGCAAATTTAAATGTTGCTGAGGACACAAAGCCAAGAGAGGGATGGCAAATGTAAAGGAATGTAGAGGTTAGGTATCTTACAAGCAGACAGCTCCAGAAAAATAGTAAAGAACAAAATAAACAGACACAATGGAAAAACGCTGGTCAAGTGATCCATAAAAGCCAGTTCATTGTTAAATGAAGGAGATAAGTGAAGTCACATAGGGCACAGACAGGACAGTCTGGACTGAGGACAGCCCACACATTCAGGAAATTATTAAAAGTAAAGCACTGACCTTTAAAAAACTTGAGCCTTCCTCCAGCAAACGCATGAGAGGTGTCTGGATCTATGGAACGGGGCCTAACGGGCCTAACCCCGTCCAACACATAGCCCCTTGCTCTCTTGCTAACTGCGGCAGCGGGGACTTCACAGACCCCGTTCACGCTCTTTTCCTCCGTCATTTTGGCACATGTTGCACTTGCTTCTATTTTCTCCTGGATTCGCATTTCGGTTAACCCTCCTCACGCTGACCTCCCAAAGGTCAGAATCATGTAAAAGGTGCCCCAACCCCGGGCGGATTTCGAGGCTGGCTCCATCGTCTGGTAGCCTATCTCAGGATGCTTAGCTGCGTTACTGCCTCATCCCACCTGCTTTTAACCGCACAAAAACTACACTTATATCATTTTCTGGGTTAACTATGTTCAGTTCCAACGAAAGCCCGTTTCACAACACTTCGAATACATTCGTCTCACGTTCTCTTGACGAGTACTAAGTCAACAAAATCCTTCAAATTCCAACGCCGAACGGCAAATTTCTTCCTCACCCTCGTCGTCAACATTCCACCATTCCAGAGTTCCTTCGATCAATCACACCCATAGTCCAGCGCCCCCTTGTTCCCCTGTTCAGCTCGAGATGAGGCATTTGTCTGTTATGCAGGAAAAATACTATTTTTTTCTGGGAACAAAGACGACATTCGTCATAAATTGCACACGGTATGTTAACGAATCGCATTTTTGTGAAGGCAAAGAGATCATTTCAGGCTAATATAGCCTTGCGTCCAACTCGTCATTTGAAAGTCGCTCCAAAATAGTCTGGTACCAACTACGCGGCCGTTAGTTCAATGTCAATAATACACATTGAGTAGAGATTAAAGCTAGATACACAGCGGTACGGGTCGGTATCTAAGTTAGGCTTATCGCTCTTAATATTTTCGCCTCAATTCTTTTTTGATATAAATAGAGAATGCGCGTGTATTGCTTACAGATAGTATGAGTGTAAGATTTTGTATTGGCTAGTTACAGTCCATCTCCAAGTTCCTACAGACACATAAACGGATGGAATACGAAGCCTGCATCCAAAAACAACCCAGTTGTCGATATCTCTCTCTCTCTCTCCACAAGCCGATATTAGGCGCAGTTGGGCGAAAGTAACAAAGACTACGTAAGAAAGTCCACATCGGTTTGCCTACTGCTGTTCTGTACTGCTGGCTGTTGTTGACCTGTACGTTATTTTTTTTTGCGGTCTTATTGAAACTGTCAGGTATTATTAAAACTTTTACCTGAAGTTACCAGTCAAAGAAAGATATTTTCTTCATTTCAGATTTACTTATTCCCTGCATGAAGGGTACACTCATACAAAATAACCAAAGGAAGTAATGAAATCTGATTTTGCGTCGCGTCGTCTGCTGCAGCGGCCTGAAATATTTTCACCTTGATTTTTACATTTTTGTGTAAAATTATTGATAGCTGACATGCGTTTTAACTATAAAACGAAGTTACAACAGATGTTTGAGACTATGGAAAGGGAAGGTAAGAATGACTGTGTATCATGCTGTTGTTTGAGTTCTAACCATATGATTGTCATAACCTACTTTTGCAAGTATAATACTAAACTTTCAATTTCTTTAAACATGTACCAACTTACAAATAACGACTTACTATCACTGCTCATTGACCATGCAAATGTTTGAAACAGGTGAGCCAGACGATGAATATCTGAACCAAGTAGAACTCAAGATTATATTGCCGAGGGCTTGTCAAAACAGAGTTGAGTCAGTTCATTGCAGAGCAGAGATAGACGGTAATTAATAATTGTATTCCTTAGCAACAAATTAGGCCCCAGCTGAATATTTCATCATGATTATTCCTTCTTTTTAGCTCTGAAAGCCTGCCGGGAAAAATATGGCTTTGTCTTATCCCCCTTGTGCTTTTTACGTACGATCGACCGAGGTATTTGCTTACTAAGAAATAGGGACAGCCCTGATCTCAAAGATGATTGTACTGAACTGTACTTAGCTCTGCGGTCACACTATAGGAAAACTAAAGATCCTGAAACTTTAAGAAGAATGAAAGCCATGGTACAACCGAAAACTTATGAATGTTAATTATACGTGAGATTATGTTAATAAACCATCCATCGTGAGAAAACTCAAAGGTTTTGTTTTCAATTGTGCACTTGATAGTGACAGCAATAAATATTGATATCTTTCTGTTTGTGGTCTCCAGAGACCAGGCACCCCCGAACAACAACAAAGAGGAATGCGAGCAGTACGCTGCCATGAGGAGTGAGAAAACTGGGGTGGGGGCTGGAGGAAAGCGCGCTACCAGGATGCCATTGAATGTGGAGGTGGCCGCGGTTCAAAGCTGAATATGCTGAGTAGGGCCGGGCCCGGGCCCGTCCCTGCGCGGCGCGCCGGGCCGAGGTCGCCTTGCCTAGGTGCTGACACGGTCGTGCCAACATCGGCAGACGACACCCGTACCCGTGTGCGAGGGGCCGGGCCGGGCGCTGCGCTGAGCCCCGCTCGCGTATGGTCTGGCCGTTCAGGAGGGCGTAACGCAAAGTGAAGCCGCAACCCATCCCGGACTGCAGCCGTGCACTGTGAGTGAGCATCCACGATGTGACAGGCGATCCCTTTCCCGACAGCATACGAGTCCAGAAATCTTTCCAGATCTAATTTTTCTGGAGGCATGATGAGGTGCTGAGCTCAGTCCGACCGACTGTGCAAGCGACACAAGCAGAGTGACGATGACGTTGTAAATAATTGTGTGTGTATGTGAGAGTGTTCTCATGTAAATTTTCCAAGGACCAGCAGTGGTCATTTTACTGAATGAGCTCACAGACAAACATTGTAAGCCAAATCGGTACCTTTTATGTATTTCTCTATCGCTGCTCTGGAGTAATGAAAGACAAACTGGTCATGCTTTCTCCTGGCCAGATCCCCGGCGTCAGCGTCAGCAAATGTGAAGAAAAGGCTCTCATAGTGATGGTCGAGGCGTGGCTACGCTGCTCAGACCTGCACACCTGTGGGACACCGAAGAGCACATACATTTCCTTTGCGTCGTCCGCGATTCCGTATCAGAGGGTGCATCGCATCAGTGAATGACGTGCTTCGTCGGGGAAGTGGGGAATTCCCAGAGCAATGGCTTAGGGACACTCGTGGGTAAAATCTTCCGTCTTAAGGATTTCGTAGTGACGGCCAATATCAAGGCCTTCTTAAGCAAGTGATACAAATTAAGAAAATGTCTGGATAGTTGGGTCGGAATTGGCCTTTACGAATCACGCGGCCTTCGCCCCCTTACCGAACTACTGGTTGGATAATTGGTAGTGCCGTGGGAACGGATGAAGACAAGGCCACTACATGAGCTTAAGCGAGTGCTATCGCGACAGCACGAGAGCACATAGCAAGCTACTAATTTCGACCCATATTGTCACCTTATCCCTTTCGAAAACAATTATTGTAGTAAGTCATAACATGAATTATCGTTCTGGCTGTTTGAATATTATATAGTAAAATTATTCGCGCACGCGAGAAATATTCCTACTCGCGTCCAATGTTTGGTAAAACATTCTGTCGTGCTGTTGCAAATTTCGCTCATTTAACGCCTCAATAACACTTGCGTCCTTTCCGATACATTTTCTGCATTGCAATGCAAAGGCGAGGGAAGTCGTAAGTGCCGTCGCGCTATCGCTGATGTAGCCCTAGTGCCGTGTGCAGTGCAGTGCAGTGCACGGCACAACTGCCGCGCCTAGGCCGCGCACTGAAGAGGAGAGGAAGCCCCCTACTCACCTCCAACACCTGCTCTGCTATTTCAGGTGAACGACCGTCGACCGCAGAGACCAGTAGGCAATCCGTCCTCCTGCAGTGGCACGAGGGTTGCCTACCCATCGACGCGCAGGCGCTCGCACGGAGCCCCGGCCCCGCCCGGCCCCGCCCGGCATCGCAGCCGACATGGCCGTGGTGCCGTCCAGACCACTGCCCCCGGGCATTCCCTCCGACTGGGCCGAGGCTCGGCGCGTTTTCGAAAAGGCGTCAGCGGGCTTCAAATGTGGAGACGTGATTCATACCGATGTGAAGAGTTGTCCCGGCGCCGCCCTCGATATGTTCGGCGGCTGCCTGCTCGGCTCGGTCACCTACTTCGTCCCTTTCTACCTAGTGAGTGAGGACCAGCAATATCAGAACATTCTGTATCCATTACTCGGCCCGGCTCGAGATGGTACGGAAAGAGAAAGTGAACAATATTGTTGATCAGGTCCACATCATATGGAACGCCAAAAAAGCCCTGTCGGGCGACAAAGAGTTCTATGCCGATCTCGCCCACTTCTACTCACGTTCGATCGTCTTCGGGGGTGTCATGGGGCTCTTGTTCAGCACCACCAGCTGCACCCTATCGTGAGTACTGTGAACTCAAAAATTCTTATGCCAGGTGTGGGGTTCGAACCCACGATCCCATGAGGGAACCAGAACTTAAGTCTGGCGCCTTAGACCACTCGGCCAACCTGGCTACCCGCCCAGGTGGGTCAAATTAATGGGCCAAGATGTAAGAATTACGTCGGAAGGGCGTAGGAGAGACTGAAGCGCATGCTCGAAGTGTTCGTGTTCTTGGCAGCACGCGGGCTGCCCTCAGTGGTGAGCCTAGTGTACTCACTCAGGTGCACCCTGGCGTAGTGTTTCCAATCGGTCGGATTCTGGCCGTACCCGACTGTCTTCCGTCTCTCTCCCTCTCACTTGACACGCATGAGAGTGAGAGAGACGGAAGCCATCGTCCTTCCCTCGTCTAGTCCCGGACGTTTTCCTTTTCGGGGTGTCCGGGTTCGGAGGCATTGCATTTCTGTGACCGCGTCCCCCCTCGATGCGTCTCAGGCCTGCATCCCCTCTCTTCGATTTGCAGGCGTTTACTCGGAGGCTTCACCTTCTGGACCACCTTGTGCGTCCCTGGAATGTGCGCCGGGCTGGCGATTTTCGTGGAGCACGTCTACAGGCGGAGAATAGTGATGCATACGTTTTACAATCTGGTAAGTGTGCCCCCTCCGACCTGGTACAGCGAGAGATGTGGTCTTCCCTTCTTCCACTGATGAAGTAACCGTGTCATCTGCCACCCTGCGAACCGCTAAAGGCCCTGGAGTATCTGTATATTCGGGCCCAGCTCGCTCGCCTCGTGCGTCGGACTGCTACCGGGGAAACGGCCTTCTTCATGGCTGTCAACGCAACGCTGCTCTCACTATTGCACAAAGGGAGTGCAACAAAAAAGAAGACACCCGTGTTCTGGTCAGAAATATTCTCCAAAGAAATTACTTGTCCTGCCTTTAAAAACAAAAATTAGGAAAAAAATAAACATTTAGCGTAACAAGAATTTATCTTCTAGGTTTTTTATGCCCGAAGGTGAAAACAAAGAGGCCAAAACTTCCTCCCCTAAGGCTTGTCCGGTTCCCCACAGGCACTCTTGTTGGAGATCAGCCTTGCAGGTTTGAATAATATTTGAAAGAAAATAAAAATGGTTCATAAAATTAGTTGGTCTGAAGAATTTTCCTCTGTCCAATAGGTCACTTCAAAATACGCAGGATTAGCAGCAGCATTGCAAGCCTTACGAGTTGTAATGGCGAGAGGAAGTGGTGTTGTAAAAAGCCCTGGTAGTTTCCTTGGAGATTATTTTTCCAGGAAGACGGGGGCTGGCATTTTATCAATAGGGGGATATGTTTTTCTATACAAGGTCTGCATTCATGATTCTTTCTTTAACTTAGGGTTGTAACTGACATTTATACATGTTACGCACTTTTTCTCTGTAGGTTGCACGTTGCTTGTTGGCTTCATGGTATGGATCAGACAACTACCAGCACAGTGCGCTTGCAGGTCTGGTTGCAGGATCGACATATTGGCTTCAACCCAATACTACAATCCTTACATCTGCACTCATTGCTACAATAAGAGTTGGTATTCCCCACAATACTATGTTTTTAAAAGTTGAGGATCTATTAATTTCTAAGTATTCCCCTCTGTTTTAGCTGCTGCTTGATTATTTACCAAGACAATTAAAAGTACTACATGAATGGCCTATGGCAGAGCTACTTTTTGCTCTTTGCAATGGTATTTTGTTTCATGCACGATGCATGGATATGGCATATTGTCCTAGATTTATTATTCATATGATGGATACAGTCACCAGAAAAAGGTAGGTGCACTTGTATCTTGCCTGTGAATCAAATGAATCAGGCCAGACATATAAACAGTGCATGAGTCTCTTTCACAGGTCAGTAACAATTTACAATAGATATTTATGGCTCATAAATCATACGCAGCTTGCAGCATGAATAAAAGATTTTCAATGACAGTCAGACTAATGAAGCGGGTGTTTCAACAAATGAAGAGGAACAAGAGAAAAGTAATACTTTTTGCAAAACTGAGTTATGCCTTCAGTTGATAAGTTAAATTAAAATTGGGTTAAATAAGTTAAAGTGCTGAATGCTTTATTCCATCAGCCTACAAATTTGTACATTTCTTGAAATATCATCCTCATGAAATTCCCCTTATCCTAATAATCACGCAACAGGCCACTGAGAGTTCTAAGTGACCAAACTAACCAAAATAAAATTGGTAACGAGATGTAAAACAGTTGAGACATACAAAATCAGGCGATTTCCAATCAAATCACTCCTCAAAATAGAGGACCATGCAATCCAAATATTTTCTGGCTTATTGACAATCTCATCTAGAATTTTAAATTTGGAATCCACAACAAATTCTCTGTACTCTGGCAAAAAAATTGATATTGTAATCATTAACCAGACACTCATCTCTCATACTACCAGACTTATAATATGAAGATTGAATTTACACCACTGCTAATAGTAAACATTATAGTAAATACTCTCCAGTAAACTTTTGGGTGAGAGTAAATCTATTTTCAGTAACACACAGCTCCCTATGTTTTAATGAACACATAAAACACAAAGGGAATCAAAAAGGCCATCATTCAAGGAACTGTCAATAAAATTTTCTTAGGCAGTCGTCACTTAAATAGATAACAAAAAGTAATTTCCCGTGGAGGAGAACAAACTCTAATTAGTGTGACTTGACATATTGCACCACATTACTTTGGTTGCTAAAATGTGACATATCACAGAAAATTATTTATAAAAGAAAGAATCATGCCAAATGATAATTGAAGTTAGACAGAAGAAGCTGGGGGCTGTGACATTGGGAAGAAGACCCTTGATGTCAATTTGGCTGTTCTGTCAAAATATAATTTCTACCTGTTCCCGGGTAATTAAGGCTGGTTGGATACACCTAAACAAATCAAAAGGACAATGAATGATCCACTTACAAAATCTAGAAAATTGGGCAGAGATAAGGGAGTCAGGCAACAAGAAACAATTTCGGGAAAAGAAATTCATGGTGAGATGTCACAAAAACTAGTATAAAACAATGCACTGCCACTTGCAAAATAGTGCATAGGAAAGAAAATCGAAGACACCACGTCCATAAAAGCAAAACTAACATATGGGAAAAATGAGATGAGGGTTAAGTTATTTTCTGTTTCCTCAATCACTCGGTGGATTGACCAATCTAGGTTTAGGAACAACCTATAAAATTAGATAATGCCTACTCAAGAAAATACAAACATCAATTTGACTTATAAGTTAGTTTTATTATTACACTAAAACATTCACACAGCACAACCCAGATGGTGAGTCTTCAAAGCTTGTACAGGGTGTCTACTTATTACCTGGAAACATTTAAGTTAAATATCTCATACCCAAACTGGATAAGGATTCAATGCAGTCTTCATTTTAAATGTACAGCTATTTTCTTTACAAATACTAAAAATTAAAAACCTTATTTCGACCAACCAAAACATCATGCTTCAAATAATAGATTACACTGAAAATGTATACAATTTAAATAAAAGCAGTAGCAATAAACATTGATTTTAAAAAAACAAACAAAAAAACTATTTTCCTGTAGACACCCTACAACTAAATATCACTTTGCACAGCTGTGTATACCTAATAAAATGTTACAAATGAGTTGAGACTCGTCCTTACTATATATACATTCAAGAGTACATTTATTTTTTAATTTACTCCACTCTGTCACATTTTGAATAAAATGCCTCAACTTACTTGGAACCATCACAATTAATTCTTCATCATGAGATATTGCACAACATGACTGCATTCTGAGGTAATTCCGAAATAGGAATCTTTCCACAGCTGCACAAAGTGGCAAGGTATATGTACAAACCTCCTATTGCACAAAATCCATTTTCAGAGCTTACTCAGGTTTTTGTTATCAGCTTCATAATTTTGGCACAATTCTGATGCAAGACTGCTGTGGCATGTTGATGATATAAAATAGCGAACTAAGATAACAAATAATGGGAAGAGTTTGCATGCTGCTAAAGTAATTTATACATTTAAAAAAAAAAATTCAAAACAAAATTTACAATAAAATTAGATAACACATGGTTATCACACAGCTCTGAAATAATGGAACTATTAGAGGTGTAATAATTAGATAAATGAAATAAAAACAGTGGCCCACAACAAGTCCTGGAGATGGGTAGCAAAAAAGTTACCATCCTGAAAGTCAATTTCATTTACAAAATGTGACTACATCCACATTAAAAGAGATTGCTTTAGAATGGAGATAAAATTTTGAGGGGAACTTTCAAAAGTGCAAAAAAAGAATTGCACAGTGCATATGCGCAAAGAAACTTGGAAAAATAAGAAAAATACCTCCAAACGAAAAACATGCATACTGAATCTACTCAACATACCATACCAGTCGAGCAAATGATACTGATACAAAGGTTCAGAATAAGCATGGTATACCACACACATAGGCTGTAATTCACTTGCAGAGGGGAAATCGGAGTAAAAAGTGGGATAAAGGGGGTTAACACCCAAAATAAACAGCCTACCAACTACCCAAATATCAGATTGACAAAAGAGATCATGTATCAAAAGCCACATTATCACTACAGAGCCTCAATACCTTTAAGATTTGAATTTGATCAACATGAAAGGATGAATGGCAGCTCTGATTTCCATGTCAAAGCAGGACTAAAACCAAGTCTGCCCCATGGCAGAGCTCATAAAAAAAAAAAAAAAGGGAAGCAAATGACAGGAACAGGTTGTGTAAATCCACCAGTGCATCACTGAGTTAAGCTTGTGAAAATAGAGGTAACAAATTCTCCGAAACTGGGAACTTTTCCTTATAAACACTTAAATTACTTGCACTCTACATAGGTGGTTCGGAATAAAAAGTAAGAGTCTCTTACCTACTACATTGCCAACGATTGGTACAAGTGAAGAAACGGGACAAGCTGCCATAATTTTTTTTGTGAAATATTACTTTACAAACAGTGAATTCGAACAATGGCAGGTATACACCTTGATTGACTCTCCATCAGTTTTACAATAAGTCTTCAAAAAGCCACCTTTGGCAACATTGGTATAATCAGCATCTTCCTTTGGAATGATTATTCCGAGTGGGGAAATCCATTTGGTTCATATACCATCAGATAGTCAAATTACACATTTATAAAAATAAGCATGACCCTATTCAATAACAGTATGTTATGTACAAAAGACAGAAAGAACTAAATACAAGTGAATTAACAGGATACTTTGTAATACAGTATACGAAACGGGTATGCATCACCTACGTTGATTTTGGTCCAACCAAAACCACATGCTGGGTAGCAAATCCTTGAGGACAGGTGAATCTACAATACACAAACCAGTCTTCTGTTCCTTGACATCTATGATAAGTTGCTAAGTAAAAGTGATTAGTTTGTCTCCTTTCTGAAATTTTATATGGGAATTCAGGAAAGTTACATTTACTCAAGAAGTATATTTGAGCCCTGATAAAATACTCATCTGCTAGAGTAGAGTACATGAAGGGATATCAATAAGGACTGATATGTGTGCTGTGCACAAAGAGGGAAGCCTGAAGATAAGTGAAAATCAAGTGTGCATTCACTTAGCAACAAACTGAGCTACTAACTACACCAGTGGCACCAGAAAAGTTAATATGTATCAGAATTTAAACCAATAAAGAACTTTCCTGTGAGATTCATGTACACAAAATGCAACACAAACTTAGGCATTGAACAAATGACAAGAAAAGTAATTTGAGCAAAGGTAATACCAACAACACAGATTCCATATTTGATAAAAATTTCATTAAAGAAGGCCAAAGACAGCTCCATTAATTCCACATTTTCTTCATAAAGATGGAAAAGATCAAAGGGCGTCCTGTTTCTTGAAGTTCATTTCCCAGGCCCCATTGAGTAATGCTCCACTGGCACCACTAGTTGCTTCTCCATCCATGACTCATTCTTCTTTGTATTCCACAGTAACACGGTTTCAACTTGTATATTATGTTAATTTTAGCTTACATAAGAAGATAGAAACATGAATCACCGGTTTTTCCAGTGTTTTTCTTGCGCATTATAGAGTGTGCATCGATGCACACACAGATTCACGCACAGGCACACGCACACTCACACACGGTCACTCATTTGTATAAGTTTCAGATGACAAATTTGCACATCATGAAAGACGAGCTCGCTTATGTACTGGGGTCAGTAGATCACCACTACCCTCATCTTCATCCTCATCGTCAGAATCTCCCTCATAATCAACCAAGCCCTAGTGTAAAGGGAAATAAAAAGATCAGAAAACTGGAAAGTAACTGGAGGGCAATTAACAGAACCTAGAAGAGATACACACCTTTTTGAAAAGAGAAGATTTCTCTGAGGGTGAGGCATTTAGAGGTGAGCTACTCACAGAATTACTCATGGTCATATTATTATTCATAGCTTTACTTGGACTTGTTGTGAGTTTACCTGGATTGGCATCATTCTTCTTTTCAACAAGTTTCGCTGCAGAGAGAAAATTTATTAGATATCATCAGCTTTCTGTAAATGGATGAAAGAAAACAAAAACAAAATCAAATCAAATAACATTATTACCAAGAGTAGAGTTGAGGTCAGGATCCAACTTCTTTCCAAGAATGTCAGGGTCTGGACCAGGAACTACAGAATCACCATCATCAAATTCTTCTTCATCATTGAACCACATCTCCTCTTCCTCTTCTAGCTGCCGCTGGTCTCGGCGGAACCGACTGTTCCTTAAAATTGAGGGGACACTGAACCAAAAATAGTTAAGTTAATTGAGGATAAATATATTTCAAAGAAAAACCTATAACTTCACAGTTTACCTATCTACGAGAGATGGCCGGTCTCTATCTTTTATTTTTTCCACATGTTGATCATATCTCATCTTTAAGGACTTAAATGTTTGCACATAGTCAATATCATCCAATACTTTGCTAAAATTCTCTACTACATGTATGCATAATGTTTTGATATCCTCCTAAAGAAATAAATGAAATTGATCACTTGAACAAAGGGTATCATATTATTTAAAAAATCATATTTATTGCTGTACAAACTTACCAATTTGATGAATTCAAACATCTCAAGAATAGCGGAATCCAATAAATTGTATCGGCCGTTGTTCCTAATAAAAGCATCAATCACAGGGGCAAACAAATTGCCCTTGATGATGTATCGATTATAAAACTCATCCTTAAGAGCTATAATTTTTCTCATAAATCTCAAGGCACACAACACCAAGAAAGTATGAGTTGACTTCATTAGAACCAGAATTCTTCTAAGAAGGTCTTTTGACAAGATGCAATTCTTTATATGGTATGTGTGATGCTCAACACAAAAAGAGAGCAGCTCAAGAATAAGCCCTAGCAGTTGTACTGTCTGATAATCTTCTTTAGCAGGCCAGTCAGACAGTGTATTTGTGAGCAGAGGACCTACAATGAAGACAAAAGCAATAAGTAATTTCCCAAGCTTCCACTGGTTAACAATATTGTGAGACAACTGTACCAATAAGGATGTTGACACTATGCTTGTAGAAATAATTCAAAAAATCTGTCTTTTCTGACTTATTAATTGAAGCCATCATATTCTCAGGATCCAATAGGATTCTAAGAACTCCCATTAGTTGGACAGCACCACCTAACTCTGTGTCTGTGTCACATATCATTTGGTCTATAACAACATTCAACAGCATTTGGTCCTGCAAATATAATAACTACAATTTAATTCCCTTGATTGTAAATTATGTACTACTACAACAATTTCAGTATGACAAGTGTTTACCTCATCAGTGGAATTGGCCTGCTGCAAGGTGTAATCTCTCACAAAAGACGGATTAAACTCAACAATATATGTTAGAATATCTATTGAAGCTGACTTTGTTTGAGGATCATCAGAAGTCAATGTAATTTCTAATGCTGATAGTATTCCTAAAGAGGTGAGTGTCTGCAGACACAAAAAAAAAAAAAGTTCATTTCCAATAAAATAGATAAAAGAAAAAAAAGATGGTTGCATATTTCTCAACAAATAGTGAAGAACCATACTTTATAGAAGTTCTCTTTTCCTTGAGGTTGTAAATTTTGAGAAAAATTACAGAATTCTTTTAAGAAAAGGACTAAATCACGCCTCTTTGTTTCTTCAGTTGACTCATCGGTGAGAAGTCCAAATAGTTCAGTGAGGAATTTTTCATCTTCCTGGTTTTCAAAGGACATAAAACTTGCATTAAAGTCACCAAGATAGTTACATTATAAAGCATTTTGAGAATTAGATTGGATGAATTACCTGAACCAAAGTAACTATTTCAACTTTATTAAAAAATATGAAACTTGATAATGTTGAAAGCATGTTATCTTCTATTATTGAAGGTGTAGGAAGTACAACATCCTGAATGTACTGTACTCGGTAGGTCTGATGAATTTTGGCTAGGAGATCAGCATTTGTAATAGGGATAACTTCTTTAAACCTGAAAAAAGTTAAACTTTTAGTTTATTTTAATTTATCATATTTACAAATGTGTTACACACATTACAGATAACAGAAAGAATTAAATAATTACCTGGCCAGTTCTTTCAGGTACTCTCTGTGCTTTTTTGGTGTTGGTGAGGATGGATCATACTCAAGACATCCAACGACATCAAATATTGATTCATCTGGGGAGGGGGGGAAAAACATATCACATAACATTTAGAATTGCAAATGGCAGAAGACTACGGTTCAAGAAGAAAAAAGAGCTGATAAATGTACCTCCAAACATCACTTCAAAAAGAGCATTTTTGTTTAAAAGAAAAATGTTTTTAAACACTTCATACAAGTAATGTAAGCCTTCAGTGTTGTCAAGGTCCTCACACATATGAAATAAGTTAAGCAGCTTCCGTATATAACCATCATTTTCAATTGCTACAGCAAGCTTTTCCTTTCTCATAGGAGATGTAAGACAACTGCTGACCACCTGTGAATAAAGAATTTCATGAAACAGAACTGTTTTCAGAGGATATATAGTTTAAGTGGGTTACAGTAATATTGCAGCAAAATGTAAGAGGCAAGAAGTAAGGGCTTGCTATGTCATAAGTTTCTCCATCAGTAATAAACAAATGCTGCATGCAGAAGCAAATGACCAAGAGTAGATAGAGAAGCAAATGACCAAGAGTTGATAGAAGACTGTCATTGTTGCCTTGTTTACCAAACACAAGTACAGTATGTGCTTGATTATAGGTTTTTGGAATACCTCATTTATCTCTTCAAGGCGACTTAATTCACATGGCGGAAGATCAATAGGAGGAGCAGAGTCTGACATTTCATCAAACCTTTCATCTTCACTTTCTTCAACTATATCTTGGGTGATTTCGACAGAAGGATCTTTTCCTTGAACCTAAACACACATTTTTTGAGTCTGGACACAGTTTACAAGTTCTATAATAGTCAAGTTCAATGTTACCCTCCTACAAACCTGACAGATTTTTTCCCAGATTTCATCACAGCCTGCCTTTTCTTGGAAGCTGAGGGCAAGGTCAAAATTATCCCCCTCAGACCAAACAATTAATGTATCCTGAAATTAAAAACACCAGAAATGAATAGAAACAAACAAAACTGCACTTAGATTAAATATCAATCATGAATTAATAAAACTACAAACCTGTTGTTTTTGATAAGCAGTGTCTGGTTGAATTTTTGACTCCAATAGAATAGTGCCATCAGATTCTGCTCTCACAAGAAGAGAAATACCCTTCAGTCGGTCAACATACTGGGAGGAGACATGACCAGTTCCGCGGTCATCCCACTGGCGATCCGCATTAAGCGCGTAAAGTTTAACACGCCTCCGTGTGTCCGTCATCTCCTTATTTAGTTATATATTAGCATTTATCTGTGAGGAAAAGATTAAGCTTTACAAAATTGCCAAAAAGAGGTTATAAGGCTCAGCAGCAAAATCAAACATGAACCATAAAATTGTCAAAAATTAAAACTCAAACAGAAATCAAAGAAGGCGGACTTTCCCCATTAAAACGCACAAAGTAAGTACAGGAAAACTATGATAAATCTATTGATCCTAAGACATAATTTAGTTTTTGAAGAAAGTTAATAAAACAAGGACAATGTTTCTTTCTCAATTTCCTTCAATATTATTTAAATTTACAATAAAAACATGAGCAGCTTTGATAATTAAAGAGCAGCTAATAATGAGATGCAATGAGGGTTCAAATTTAAAGTTCAGGGACTGAAAAACTATTTTAGAAGGTAAAAGGACTCCATAGTTTGTCAAGAGAATCTTTATAGGAATGTGATTATTTACAACTGAATGGCAAAACAAATGAGATAAACATAGGGTGCTTCCACAATGTCTTCACTTCACTTGATTTGGGGTAAATAAAGTCAATATGAGGTGAAGACTAAGTAAAAGCTGGTTTTACTTAACTTTGACTTCACATTACCTACGCTTCATAATCACTTTAAATCCAGTGAAGATGAGGTGAAATGAAGACATTGTGGGAGCACCCATAGTTTGAGAGCAGGGTAAACTGCCATTTCTGATGCTTGTATCTAGAATAGCCTTGAAACTGGCAAAGATGTGAACAAGTCAGAATTTTGAAATGAGTCAAATAAAGTGTATGATAGAATGAGCCGTCAACAGGTGAACCAAACTTTGAACACAAAAGAGAAAACTGAAACTCCATTGACATTTGTTTACTAAACATAGAGTCAACCAAGGGCACGTACGCGGATAGCAGACCTTGGAGCAAGGCTCCAATGAACCGGCAACCTTTCGGAATACAGGAGAAAGCTATCTCACGCAATCAAGTAAAAGACGCGACATTATATCGTAACATCTAACCCACAGGGCACTAGCGAGGCGCATTGTCGTTTAAGAAAGTGGAAATAAAAATGCGTTGGCCTGACTCAATACAGTGTAGATAGCGACCATTGCCTTGAATACCACAGGTTAAGTGGGTCTCCGGCAGAGTGAAGTTAACATTGCATATATTTAAATTGTGCACTTTGACGAAAAGAGAAAACAATTTAAGATAATGAAACCAAAATAAGACTTAAAAGAACCAATAGACACAATGAAAATAAAATTAACCACAACAAAGAATACCGCATACGAAAATCAATAGAAAGCGGACGCCATGCAGCCACACACATCAGCCAAGGTCCAAAACTGACGTATAAACACTACCCTGTACCTAAAAATCATAATCCATTCATTACGCGTTGAAATCTTGTTATAAAACGTAAATTCCACTCTGCTTTCATTATCTGGGTTATTACTACGCCATTTTGGATTAATAACAACGCTGCACGGGGTTTACACGGACGTCACTACGGACTTCGATTTTATGGCTACAAGAGCTTTCTCTTCTAAGCGGCCACGGTACGGTAGCAGCGCCACGGCTTGGCTAAGCGCTCTTCGTCTGTTTCAAAGGTTTGAGTTTACCTCGGGGTACCTGGGGCGGTGGGAGAGTAGAGAGTAGAGGGAAAGTCATAGAGCAGGTAGTTTGACGGATCCCTCTGGGGAAACATTTTGCGAATCTAGAGGACATATCGGTTGCATGCCGATAGAGCAGCCGAGAGCTCCCAGTCAGTCAAAGTTGGGTGACATCTACTTGACAACTGTCTCTTTCTTGTTGTCGTCTGCTTTCAGCAAGGTAGGTTGTACATTCATGTTTACCATGTGTTTGTATTTTACCGCAACTCACAATTAAAGTAGGAACAACAATTTTTTTCCCTAATTATTTTATTTTATCATTGTGGCAAATATAATTAGATTTATTTTTATATTTTGTACCAACTAGGCTGGTCCAGCTGGTCGTTAGACTCATCCACATAAATTTCACTAAATTTATTTTTATTTATGAAATGTGTTTTTTTAGCTGTATCAATTTTTTTTTCAGAGTCGTCTCAATGCTTTCTTTGGGGAAATGTACACTTCAGCTGTCATTCTCACGCCTGTTATCATCATCAGCAAGTGGCAGGTTTCAGAAAATGAACCCGCTGCAAACTAATCTTCCTGAAGATCAGTGTATTCTGGTTGATGCCAATGACTCTGTCATTGGAGAAGAATGTAAAAGTAAAGTTCATACAGTGACTGAAGACGGTGAACTTTTATTACATCGGGCATTCAGTGTTTTCTTGTTTAACACTCATGGTGAATTGCTTCTCCAGAAAAGATCAGCCTGCAAGGTATTTATTTGAAGAAGAGAGAGTGGTTCTATTCGAATATGATTAAAACACAAGAGCTGTGCTTTAAGAGTTAATAGTTGGAGTTTACCTTCAATGGCTTATCGCTCTCTAACAATCCTTTCTGGCTTTTGTGAGCATATACTTGAATTTTCTTCATATTTCAGGTTACATATGCCAATTACTATACAAATACATGCTGCAGTCATCCATTGGCAAATATTCCAAAAGAATGCATTGAAAAAGATGCTCTTGGCATTCGATATGCTGCTCAGCGTCGTCTGCAAATTGAGCTTGGAATTCCCCCTGAGCAGGCTAAACCCGAAGAATTCAAATATCTGACCAGAATTCATTACTTTGACAAAGGTGATGGCAAGTTTGGGGAACATGAGATTGACTACATTCTGTTTTTACAGAAAGATGTAACTTTAGATATAAATCCTGATGAGGTAAGCGAGGTAAAATATATAAAGCGAGAAGACTTTAAACACTTTATTTCAAATCTAAATGAACCAATTACCCCTTGGTTTGCACTAATTGCCAAAAACCAACTTCATAAGTGGTGGGCCAATCTGGATCAACTTGAAAAGTTTCAGGACCACGGGAAAATTCACAAATATGTATGATTAATTATTCTTTTTATGTATGTTATTTATATGTTCCAGTTGTATTTAAGTAGAAATAAACAAAAGTAAAAGCTATCTTCACTAAAATAATTTTCTTTTTGTGGACAAGTTTAAAAATTGCCCTTTTTTGTTTCATTGTCATGTTATGCATTCCTTTTCACAAGGCTAAAATCTCATTACAAAAATCTTGTATTTGTGTTTGCCATATTTCTGTCAAAAAAGATAAAACTACTTAAAAATCATTTCATTACATTAATGAAGGAATATTTCTACATTACTTACCCTAATTGGATAGTTTTTGGCTTGTTAAACTTACAAATCAAAATGCTCGACAGATATTTTCCAAGTTTATTTTTCTATCTTTTAATGTCAGACTTTTTCACACTGAAGAAAATGCAAGACTGATAACGCTGCCTTCTTGTCATAGTTGACGTTTTAAATAACACCTTTTTATAAACTACCGAGGCATTTTTATGAGTTAGGTTTTAGAAATGAACTTGAAGACTGTACTTGCTGGTCATGAACAAGCTCTGTAATACTTTCTTCATCTTTTCCTTGTTATTAGTCATGTTACATATCCGTTTTAAAGGGGGTTGATTTTGGTGAAAGTTTTGGAGACAAAAGTAATCTATCTCTCGGATCCCTGGGTTTTGCTTTAATTGGGCAAAATATAAGCTCTGAGCTTTACAAAAACATTGACTTTCAATATCTACAACATCTCTTCCAGTTGTAATTGATTGAGAAACTCCGAGGGTTCAGTGTCTCCTCCTCCGTAGAGTGTAATCAACTTTGTTGGGAGAAATCTAACTGGAGATTAAATCTAAGTTTATAAAGAAAATTGTTTTGAAAGAGGAGAATGCTAGAAGATTTTCATTTGAAATGGAAACTTTCCATTAGTTGGTATGTTTCTGTAAGTTATGCTAATGGAGTATACGATGGTAAAAATATTACGTGCCTTTAAAAAAAAATTATTCTTTCTCGCCTACATGGATCTTATATCGAATAGAACCCATTCTGTCTGGGCTCGGGGAGAAGAAGAAAGGAAACCCGACCGGAACCAGTGCTCCAAATAAGCATTAATTCAAAATTTTAACATTTTGCTATGCATGGTTGTGATAGGGAACCTCCTCTACAACTTTCATTTCGGATTTGCGTGGGTACTTGGTGGATTTTGGTAGATTTTGATACTGGCTCCAGTCCTGATTTCCTTATTTCTTCTCTAAATGCCGAGACCGAATAGGGTATATTGTTTTTGTATTTTTAATGGACTTGTATTGCCCAACATGCCCTGGCATGATCTAGTCTATCTTGTTCATTTTGTTGGAGTGTATGAAGACCACCATATAGGGACCACTTTTCTTTGAAAATATTTCAAATCAAAATTTGAACTGAGCAACAATGTTTTTTTTTGTTGTTGTTGTTGTTTTTTTTAAATTAATAAACGTTATGGATAACTTAGAAAATAATAAATCTATTTATTAATGACAGTTCTGTCCCAATATTGCCATTGTAAATAGAATATTTCAGCATAACAGTTTTCAGTGCTCAATAAGTTGCCCAGTACAATGAATTTTTGAGACGTAGATACTCGGTTCACATCGTCGTCGACATGTGTTTTAAAACTAAACGGAAGACACGACTTCGTTTCATCCACCACGTACAAATTTATCCCGACGCGTTCTACTAGGCGAGGCTGTCTACGCAGCTTTGTCATCGAGGATGACACACGCATCAGCACGACACTGAGGCATGACAGAAAATCGACTCCACGCGCGGGTTCGAGGAACAGGAGGGACACGGTCGGATGTAGGATGTCGCGTTGCGGCTGAAATATTATGAAATAACCCTCTCCTCTCTCTCACACTCACACGCATTATCCTCCTCGAAAAGCAGCTGTCCTCTTAAATTTAGGATGCGGTGCATGCGAGTGGGAGTCAGTGTTGACAGCGAAATAGGCAAAACTTGCCCCCAATCAACCACCCTGTGAGAGGCAGCAGACGGGCATCCCCGCCTGCCCTGTAGGCGAACTCTCCACCCACGAGACAGTCTTTAGCCTGATAGGCCAGGCGGCGATACCCGTTCGCCTCTCACCGGTATCGTTTATTCGAGGGAATATTTGCCTGCTTATCTGGCAAGACACCCCTTGGCCGTGCGTGCTTCCTCCTTGTCAGGCGCTCCATGACCGCTCTCTCGCTCTCCCTCTCTCTCCCGCTCACCGCTAGAGACTCGGCGCGGCCGTCGCATTTCCGGGAGGGTCGCGCGGTGCAATCCGTTCTCGAAATTCCACCCCCGCCCGCCGCGCCCCCGCCCCCGCCCCCGTCAGACTACACGCAGCGCCACGCGCCGCGGTGCACGCGCCACACAATGAGTTCGATGCAACCCGCGAACCCGCGGGTGAATCACGGGCATCGCGTCGACCTATATAGCTCCAGGATCAGCCGGAGCGGGCCAGTGACTGTCCGGTCCGCTGGAGCTGCTGGACATGGCTCGAGTCTCTGGAGCGCCGACGAGGCGCAGCCGGCGCAGCCCCGTCCCCGTCCTGGGGGTGGCGGCCGTCATCCTGTCCGTGGCCGGCGTCATCCTGGGGGTCGCATCGGAGCCGCACGGCGTGCTGCTTCACAAAGGTAAGCTGCAGGGCGACTCCGCGCGCCGACTTCGTCTCTCTGTCCTTGTCGCACTCACGGGGCTGGCCCATAAGGAGTGAGAAAGAAGACACTACTGAACGATTCCCTGAATCCGCCTGCAGGTCGCGGCCTCGTCAATCATCACTCCCCGCCCCCATTCGCGCTCTGCGAGCGG
Organism: Frankliniella fusca; assembly: GCA_029379305.1. Taxonomy (NCBI): domain Eukaryota; kingdom Metazoa; phylum Arthropoda; class Insecta; order Thysanoptera; family Thripidae; genus Frankliniella; species Frankliniella fusca. Next base: position 926,085 of record JAHWGI010001436.1, read on the forward strand.
CGCGGACACCCCCGAATAAAGTCGGCCCGTTCGTAGTTCAGAAAAACTCAGAGGCACTACGAAATATTCAGGAAAATTCAGGAAAATTTTCAAAAATTTAGGAGGAAAATAAAGCTAACTTCGCAAAACAAAAAAATAATCAACAAAAAAAATCACAAAATTTCAGAGTTGCTTCCCCCTCGGTCCTTTCGCTTGACGAGACAGAACCGTATGGTGCGAGCGCCTCGACGGTAGGCAATACGCCGCGGCCGTGACGAGCGGGCTGGCCTACCCCGCCAGGGGACCGCGCGCGTCGCGTCGCGTCGGCAGCCGCGCGCCGAACCGCTTCCGCATGCCCATCCTGTCTCATCGCTCGACTCGAGCCGCCAGTGGCGTGGCGTGGCGTGGCGTGGCGTGGCGTGGCGTGGCGTGGCGTGGCGTGGCGTGGCGTTGGAATGACAGCAGGACTCGTCAGGTGGTTGCAAAACGTCAATAGTGGGAATAATGGCAGCATGATGGCGCGACAGTGCGGGGTTTCAAAACGCGTCTGCTGGGAGGAGCGGGGGAAGTGCTGGGGTCAGCTCAGGGGGAGGGGAAGTCCCAAATGAAACTCGATAGGAAAGAGAGAATACGGGAAATTCCTGTAAATAAGGGTATATATCCACGTTGCTTAAAAAGGATAGGCAGAGACCTGCGTGGATAATCTACGGATATCCTCTTTTCAACATCAAGGACGATCCTCACTCGTCGTCCTTCAGGATTCTCTAAGGACAGCCTAGAGCCTTACGTATCCCTAGCTCTATCAGGGCCAACGATCAAAAGCGAAATACTGCATGTTGTCGGTAGCAATTATTTCCTCTCCCGGCGGGGCCCGGACCCGGACCCGGGGCAAGCCCAGGTGGCCCAGGCTTAGGACGCATACGCTATGCGAGCGCCTTGGCGTCGTCGTCGTCGGTCATGAATAAGAAAGACGCTCACTCCCCGAGTGACACGCCATCGCGATCCTAGTAGCGGAGATGTGCGACCGCCATGGACCGGACCCGCGCACGCGCCCGACATGTAAATGGGGAATTGCCTGAAATAGCGAGCGGCCTGTTGCTCTTTTTTTCTTTCTTCAAAATAATACATGCAGAGCGACGGCACGACAGCGCGTCGCATCTTTCGGCTGCCGCCAGCTTTGTAGGCGTCGGCCGGCGGAAATCCTAGACGCAGACTTACTCAGCATAGATAAAATATTGAAAGGAACTCCGTTCACCTGGTCGTTTTATTTTTGCTCCCACAGGAGACGGGGCTGCTCCATGGGGGCAGTACTTTAGCCCTGGATTTGGCGGGTACTACACGATGGACGGTGAGCGACATTCTCTATCATGACCTTTATTCAGTGGTTTGTCGTAAATTGACAATTATTTTCTATCCTTGCGGTGGGGTTGCAGACTTTCGGCCGGAGCCAGTAGTGCATGTTGTTCAACCTGCCCTTCCTGTGTCTTACGAGACGTTCGAGGACGAGCATCAGCAGGTCTTGCAAGGGCCCGACTACGGGCAGAGTCACTTAGGGCCCGATTACAGCCAGAGTCACCAAGGGCCCGACTACGGCCAGAGTCACCAAGGGCCCGACTACGCCCAAGGTCACCTGTCACCCGACGACGGACAGACTCACGAGGGGCCCGACTACGGACAGGTTTGGAAAGCACCGGCCCTCGCCCTCGCCCATCAGCATACTACTTGAGGTATTCAACGCGGAAACGTAATGTGGCAGGTGACGCAAGGTCCGGACCTCAGCCAGGAGACGCAGGGCCCCGACCTTGGCCAAGTGACCCAGGGTCCAGAGCCGGGCCAGCAGGAGACGCAGGGACCCGACCTGGAGCAGTTCACCACGCCGTCCTACCAGACGCACGAGGTCCCGGACGACGTGCAGCAGTACACAACCCCGCACCCAACGGAGGTGTACCCGACCACGCCCTACCCCACGGAGCCGTACCCCACCACGCCCTACCCCACCTACCCAACGACCGACTACCCTACGACCACTGACTACGTGCACCCCACCACGTGGCGTAAGTCTCGGCATGGCTAACACACGCCGTTTTCCCCCGAGACGATGCCCATTAATGACCCCCTTCCGTTTCAAAGGACCCCACCATCGACCTTCGGTCTGCCAGACCAACCCCGCGGCAGCCGGCTACCCTCCCGGAACCAAACTCATCTGCACCGTGGAGGCCTGTCCTCCTGCTGGAGGCGTTAAGGGAGGCGTCCATGGCGGCATCAAGGGCGGCGTCCATGGCGGCATCAAGGGAGGCGTCAAGGGCGGCGTCAAGGGTGGTGTCAAGGGCGGCGTCAAGGGCGGCGTCAAGGGACACGGGGGCTACCACAGCACCTTAGGGATCGGTGCCCACACCGGCATTGGCGGCAGCCACAGCCGCGGCGCCACCCTCGTCTGCAGGTACACCCCCGACGGCTGGGTACTTTCGGCAGCCTGCAACATACGTTGGCCGCACTACAGTATGTATTTTCGTTGACAGGCCGTTCGACGGATGCGACGAGCCGCTGCAGACCACCGAGGCCCCCGAGTACACCACGCCCGGGTACACCGAGCCGGCGTACACGACGCAGGGCCACATCGTCCCCGAGTACACCACCCTCGAGCCGGAGGAGGAGACACAGGGCTACACGACGCAGGGGTACATCGTCCCCGAGTACACGACGCCTGTGCCGACCACGGTCCCGCCGCCACCGCCGCCCCCGACCGTGCCCCCGGGTGTCAAGGGCGGCGTCAAGGGCGGCGTCAAGGGACACCGAGGCGACAAGGGCGTACAGGTCAAGTGGGAGCCGGAGCCGTGGTCCGAGGGCATCAAGGGCATCAAGGGCGTGAAGGGGGTCAAGGGCCAGCGGCCTGGTGCCTCCGTCAACGTCCCCGCGTACGGCGGCTACCTCGATCAGGTCCGTAGTCGCCGCGCGGCGCGCCGCTCATGCTCCACTCGCCCCCCACCACTGTTGCAAACTCTTCCCCTTTTGCAGTGGGGCGGCGGTTTCGACGACATGCAGTGGGGCCTCAAGACGAGCCCGCGTCGTCCGGCCGTCGGCGTGAAGGGCGTGAAGGGCGTCTCGGACGACACGCAGCAGCACGTCAAGGGACAGGGGCGCTCCAGGCGACCCGGCGGCTACCAGTTCGGAGGCTGGGGACACCAAGATTACCAGGTCTGAGAGGGACCCGTATGCTCTGGCGTGATGATTCCATGATTGTTCAACCTCGACTAACAACTTAAAATACTGTAACGGGACTCTTTGCAGGGCGCACAAGAGGAGCAGACGGGACTTTACATCCTCTGAGACAGGGACCGTCCTATCGAGGCGTTTCCGCATCGTTTTGAAGGGAAAAAAAATCAAACAATATGCAGCAAGCGCTTTAAATTATTCATTAATTTATTTATTTTCTACTGAGTATTGTCGTATTTCTTTACTTCCCAGTACCTAGTCAAACTAGTCATCAATACAATCACAAACACATATACACATTACAATAACATAATTAAGTGATATTTCAATTAAGACTATATCACAATATGATAACATATCAAATCACAGATAACAGGGACGGTTACCAATCACAAATAACCGCCTTAGAGTTAAATTTAATAAAACATGTGGTTCTCTACGAGGCAGGCAGGAATACAGTAGTAAAAGTTTAAACATAAAATAACAAAAATCCGACCTCACTTACAATGGTGTAGCTAACTGAAAAATTCGAAATATGGCTGATAAACCAGTCAAATGAGAAGGGACGTGCCACAAGGAACTAGTTTGTAACCTAATGACATTAAAACAGATATGGGAACATATGGCACGAAGGACATTATCACAGATTAAAAATCAAGGCATCATTCCACATAATTCCTCCGGTGCGTCAGGCAGTCACGCCGCGGCGTTGGACTCCTTGATGTCGGCGATGATCCGCCGGTACACGAGCTCAGGAGCCTGTTTGCCCCAGGTGAAGTCCAGGTGCGTCCAGAGAGGGTCGTCCACCGCCTCGCAGTTGATCACGCTCGGGAGCTGAGAGCACGTCACCACGACATCCTGTAGACGCAGCAAAAAAAAACACGGCCGAGTCAAAGTCAAGCGAGTCATGCGTCTCCGTCGAAAGAATAATAAAAAGGAATCTGCATGCGATGTGTGAGCCCGCGACGCGCCGGGGACGTAGGCAGCCCATCCTGCAGCGCAGCACAGCTGGCAGTGCGGCGCGGCGGCGCGCGCAGACATCGAGCGCAGCGGGCGCGCTAACTCACCCGCGCGTCCGACAGGTGGTCGTTGAGGCCGTAGTACAGCCTGGACGGGACTCGCACGTTGCTCAGGTTGTACAGCGGTGCCGTCTCCAGACCGTACCGCTTCAGATTCTCGCTGGCCCCGTAGTCGTAGCGTCTGAAACCTGCGCCAGTCCAAACCATGAGACGAGGAACTATGGAGAAGCAACGGACCCGGCCGGGACCCCCGTCTTATGATATATGCATCCCGATTTAGTTCATTTCCAATGCAACTTTCTCGTTGGGAAGAGTAAGGGCGACCCCACAATGGACCTTACCGAGGTGGAGGTAATGATAGCGCCTGCGACACACGGGATAGGCCGACCCGCCAAGCACTTGTGTGAATGTGGCGGCCTACCCGGAGATCCAATGCGCAGAGGGAATCAGGAATGAAAATCGCGGTTCCCAAATTTTCGAGACGTTACCCGCCGAAGAGTTCATTGTGGGGACACCTTAAGGTTCATAGTATCCCCAAAATTCAAGAAAAGTTCGACCTTCACTCCTCCCTTGAAGCCAGTCGCAAGTCCAAACCCACCAAATCCCGTGAGAAGTGTGCGGTGGCGTGAGGAGGGTCACGACGATATCGGAGGGTCATTAGGGAGGGAGCTCCCCGCGATAGTCTCGAACTGGCTACTTCCGGGTCGACTCTTATTGACTGTTCGAATTCGAAACTCAACAGAAACTATACTATACGGCTCTCCGGGGACTGAAACAGTTAAGAGTCGACCTGGAATCTGCCCGTTCGAGACTATCGCTGGGAGCTCCCTATTTGACCCTCCTGGACGCGGGCATGCAAACACGACGTACCGTGCTTCAGGGACTGGCTGTAGTGGTTGATGGTCTTGAACGAAGTGCCGCTGGGTGTGCGGGATATGATGTAGGGCAGCATCGTCTGCGAATACATTTTGCACGTGATGTCAGAGTCCAGAAAGGCCAGGCGCTCCCAGGACAGGGTCGCGCCGTCCGCCAGCAGAGGATTCCTTCACTATTAATTCAAGAGTACACCCAATTATCTAAATTTTTGTAGTTTTTCGCGATTTTCCTTGATTTTTACAGTTTTTTGTGATTTTTGGATGATTTTTTTCTTGATTTTTTTGACTTCTGTTGTAGAGTAAACGCTGATTATTTTCTTTCAATTTTAATATACTGAAGAACCCCCAGCCACCGGCTCGCCACGCCACGCCACGCCGCGCCACTCACCGCGTTGAACTGCTTGTCGTTGCGGCCGCTCAGGGCGGCGATGAGCGACTCGCACAGCCCCTGCGTCAGGCTGCCGTCCGAGCAGAAGATCTCGCCGGCCTTGCGCAGCGCCGGCGTGGAGGGCAGGAACGAGTTGATGCCGAAGAACGCGGAGCTCCTCTACAAACACACGGGACATGTGACGGCAGCGGGTTAGAATCCCGCTCTTCTAAGGGAATTTTGAATTCCTGCCTGATCGGCGGGTGTGCTTGACTGCTCACCATGAGGGCCGGGCTAAGGTGGGCCAGCAGGCGGAAAGTTGTGGACCTGGTGTGCAGCAGGCTGGCGACGGGGCCCAGGCCAGTGAACATGCGGATGTGCTTGGCCACCTCGGGCCGCTCCGAGGCCATGATGAACATGATGGTGGTGCCCATGGAGAAGCCCACGTACTGCAGCTGCTGCTCGCCGGTCTCCCGGATGACGTATTCGATCAGGGCCGGCATGTCCTGCGTCGCGTGCTCGTGGTACCTGCGCGTCAACGGACAGTCGGCGTGTGCACTCCTCTGCCTGACGACCTCTTCACATTTAAAATGACAGACGCCAGGTAGGATCCGTGGCGTTGGACTCACGTGAAGTCCCAGAAGGCGGGCGACTTGGGGCTGAGGGTCGTGTGGTTCAGCGAGTGAGTGTTGCCGCGCACGTTCATCATCCACACGTCAAAGCCTTCGTCGGCCAAGAGGTAAGCTATTTACAATTCAGACAAATGAGGAAAAAATATAAATATCGCCATTCATAATACCCTCGACTGCGAATATTTTAAAATATATAACAAACGGACCCAATGCCTTCCCAGGGCCGAGGATGATCCAGTCTGACGAGGACGAGAGAAGCGGGTGCGCCAGGATCACGACGGGCTTCTGGCCGGGCAGGCTGCGGCGCTTGTCGCCCGCCCTGCTGGCTCCGCCGTCGTCCGCGCCGTCAAGGCCGTTGTTGCCGTGCTGCGACCCGAACCCAGACCCGGCCGCCGACGGCGACCCCGAGATGCGGTGGATGCCGAGGATGTATCCATCATCCGTGGTCACGTGGTGCAGCTCGGCGTCATAGCCCCAGTACCGGGAGAGCGCCACCTGGCAACACGATGTTGTCCTCCCTTCAGCCGCGCGCGCCGTGCTCAAGAACCCGCTCCGCTAGTCGAGCACATTTGAATGGTAACAAGCCAGGCTCGTATAATTATACAGAAAAACACACTAAAGGAGAGCGATAAAATAAGAAGACAAACGTCCGAACCGTTCATGGGTACTTTTTAGGTGCCGGTGTCGACAAAACCAATACACTGTCGATGCTCTAACGATTGCCGATAAATTACACGAGTAAGAAATTACAAAACTATATGTCAAAAGATGCGCCTTGAACGAATGAATACTTTTTTTTAACTAAAAAAAGAAGTCTAGAACGAAGCGTGAATGTATGTATGTTCTATTTATATACTTGGTAGGCGTACGTGTGGCACGTGTCGGGCTGAGCAACGAGTGCGCCTCCCTAGGCCTGCGGCGCTTCCAGATCGCAATTTAAAAAAGTTGAATTTTGTAAGATTTTTTTTATGCTGGCAAGCTAGCCGGGCTGCTTCCCGTCTCATCACGCTTGGCTCAGCCCGGAGGTCCACACTGCAGTGCAGTAAAGGCTGAGCTATTTACATTTTTATTTTGAAATAGATCAAGATTTATCCCAGAAATTAAATTGCCTAGAGTTGGAATTAATACACTGATAAAAAGGAGGGGAAAGGCAGAGCTCATATTTGCTTTCGGTTTTGCCAGAGATTAGTTCACTTTTAAGAATTCAAGTTAAGGCTTTTGTATAAGCGAGGGTGCTTCTGGACGAGCTAGGAAGCTAGGAAGTTGAGCCGAGCCGAGCCGATCACTGCGAGGCGGCCCACCACTCCGATTATGGACGTGCACAGTATAACGTAATTACAGGAATTACAAAGAAGTTTTGTGGGATTACACACACATGAATGATGCGGAAATGCTAAAATCTCCATATTTTAACAAATGTCATAAATTTAGCTTAATATTTTTCGAAAATTTGTCACGGATGACATGAAAATTTGTACACGAGATAACGCCAGTGGTGGTGGCCCACTCGGATCACTGTGCTGGGCAAAGGTGGGGTGGCGTGTTGGCGTGTGGCTTGGACGAGGAGTCGCAGAACTGGAGGGAGCTCGCCTCGCGCCTCGCTCCATGTGTAGAGGTAGGGGCAGTACGCGCCGTACTGGAGGACCGGAGGCACACATTCCTCCCTGTATGCGTAATATTCTGCCTCACTCTCTGCACGCTTAATGAGAGTACAAGTAGCTGTATACTGATTTTCCTTTTCAGCTTGCTTTAGCCAAATATACACCACCTTCTTTTTAAACTTCCCGTTGCGCACTTTTTTATTTTATTTTCCCCTCTTGATATGTTGTCGCATTCATGCCATGTTATTATTTGATGCACTATCAAAAGGCGCGATCGTAGTAACGAAACACACAAACACGACGAGCGCGTGGCGCGGCCGGCCGCAATACCGCTGCAACGTGCCCTGACCAGGGTCAGGGACTAGATCAACTCCCCTAGCCTTCTCCTCGCTCTCTCTCACTCGCACCTGCGCGGGCATACTCCATGAGTGCGAGAGAGACAGAGCGAGGAGAGTGCTCTTCGGGGCGCCGGGCCGGTCAGCTCACCACGAGCCCGCGCCCGCCCCCGCCGGGCGCCGGGTGGGGTGGGGGCCATAGGGGCGCGGCGGAGCGCGTCACTGACCCGTGCATTGCAAAACGGTGGGGTACGTACGCAGCGCTCTATGTGCGTTATTATTGGTCCAGTACAGTACGTCATTCGGGAGCGATTGGGCAAAGCGGTCCGTTATTTGTTTTGCACTTTCGACAATGGAAAGTAGATATTTCTGATTTTTCCTCTCGGTTAATCAAGCTAAAATTTTATCCCTCTGCTAATCAAACGTATCATACATCTACCGTACCAACAAACTCGACATTGCCCCATAGCGCAGCGGTACTTTTGTTCAGAGTTTTGACTACGGGCTGCGCCATAGATTTCTCGACTTTTCGAGGACCAATCCTAAACTTGACTTATTAGCTCGTCCACCTCTCCTCAAAGACCAACATTTTCCGCGCACAGAAATGCAGCATGCAGCGGTGGCGGCCGGGCCGGGTAGGGCCGGCGAGCGGGGCTGTGACCACTGTGACTCACCACCACCTGCACCGCAGCTGCTCGCGCCGCGCTGCGCCAGCCGACGTATTCCGAGGAGCGCTTTTCTTGCCCTGTCTCTCTCGCACTCACGAGCTTCGCCGTACAGGTGCGAGAGAGACAGAGCGAGGAGAGCGCTCTTCGGAATAAGTCGCCAGGCTGCTCGCCGCTGAGCCCTGCTTATCGCATCGGGAGGCAAAGGTCAGCTCGGTCTGGGGCGGCGGGAGCCGCGGGGGCCGCGCGTGGCGGGCAGGGTATCGTTCAGTAGTGTCTTCTCTCTCACTCCTTATGGGCCAGCCCCGTGAGTGCAACAAGCACAGAGAGACGAAGTCAGCGCGCGGCGGGGCGTGGCGGGCTGGCGGCGCCGGCGGGGCGTGGAGGACGCTGAGGGGTTGGTGGCGCGGTGGGAACGAAGCGGTATAGGGTGCGCGTCGTGGGCTGAGGTAACGAGTAGCAATGTGGATTAAGGATTATTGGCTCGGGGTGGGCTGGGGCGAGAGCGAGAAGCGTGCCGTCCAAGAATGTGCTTCGCTCAAAGCATCCGATAATATGACATTGAAGCAGCCCCGCGCCCGCGATCCGCCAACGGAAGCAAATTATTGTTCGGACCCGTAATCTCGCGATTCAAACTCAAATAAACGGATGCAAGTTCGGTTAATGCACACACAAACGGGCGAAAGTCGACCCTGACACTGCAACCTTCTATTTTCGGGCACCACACTTACTTCCCCCTTCCCCGCCCCGCCCCGCCCCGCGATAGAGACGCACACACTAGTGGCTGGGCCGGCCGGCAACGGCGGCGCTGCAGGCGGGTCCTTGGCATGATAACGATGACGATGAATTCGTCGGCTGAACAAAACTTTCGAGATAGAACAGATGATAGACCGTTTTTTGAAAAATCGGACATCGGCGGCTTCATGGTAGAGAGGGTCAAGAAAAGCGGAGTGTCGTATCCGAGCAAGAGATGTGTGAAAATTACCGGGTCGAGGTCCAGCAGGGGGTTGAAGCCTCGGTGCCAGGAGCTGAGGTCGGAGCTCCGGGAGAAGAGGTAAGCGGACAGCAGCAGGCCGTCGGGCGCGTGCTCCGCCTTGGGGTCCACGGCCATCGTGAGCACGGCGCACAGCAGCACCGCGGCGAGCAGCGCCTTCACCACGCCGGCCATCTGCGGAACAGGCACGCCTCCTCTCAGTTATTACGATATTTTCCCCCATGTTGCACGGAGGGAAATAGGAGCACCAAAAAAAAAAAAAAAATCCAACAACTGTGACAGCCAGTGTGGCATTGTCCGTAGCAGCCTCGAGATAGCGTCACGTCGAGGGCGGAAAAGCAGTTCCACTCTAAGGCGCACCTGTGAGCGCGGGGTCGCGGGGCCGCGGGGCCGCGGGAGACGCTCCTTCTTGTATCGAGGGGCGGCGTTGGCGGTCCCGACCTCCCGCCGCACTGGGGTCTGCGCCTGCGCCTGGGGCGGCTGTGTGCGCTGTGCCGAACAAGAGGGTCCGCACCGCAGCCACATCCCCGGTCCCCGGACGGTAGCAGCTTTTAAAGCCAAGGGCCTCACACGTTACGCTCCTCGCCTCCATACCGGTATTTCGCGCGCAGGTATCTGGGCCAAACTCCCGTTGCAGTTGTCTGCCCCCCGCCAAGTATGCGAAACTCATCCCCACTTCCGCAGCGACAAAATACCCTCCTCAGAGAGGCTGGAGAACCTCGTCAGTGACAACCCCGCGGCCCCCGCTGTGTCGAGGGGCGGCGCGGGGCTGGGCATTCCCTCATCGCGACTTGGGGTAATAATGAAAGTATTACTCTCGGGTAGAGAACATCGCCTAGCGTACGGCGGACGGCGCGGACGATAACGAACGCGAGAGAAAGAGAGAGATAAGGAGGGCGGTGAGCGGGTAGCCGGTTCAGGCGCGGCGCGGTAAAAGCCACCCGTCCCGCCTCACCGCCGCGCCGGCGGTAGGGCACCGGGGCACTGACCTGACCTGACCCCCTGACCCAGGCCCACCTCCTCACCTCTCTCTCTCTCTCTCTCTCTCTCTCTCTCTCTCTCTCTCTCTCTCTCTCTCTCTCTCTCTCTCTCTCTCTCTCTCTCTCTCTCTCTCTCTCTCTCTCTCTCTCTCTCTTCTCTCTCTCTCTTCTCTCTCTGTCACTCACTCACTCAGGTTCGGGTACTCGTCCCCAACCGAGCTGTTAGTTACCGATACCCACCCAAATAAGCGTGGCGATTGCGACCAGGAGGGCAATGAGGAGGTAGTCCTCCATGGTGGCGCGGCTGCACGGCGCACACGGATGTTGAATGAACGTATAAACCACACGCACGACTTCGTAGTAACAAGAACAACACCACCACCAGCAGCAACAACAACAACAACACGAGGCGGCCGCAGTGCTCAATGGCCGGCCATCGACTGAGCGCTCCGCTATCCTCTCGTCGAGCGAAACAACGCGCGGCCCGGGGGGCCCGGGCCGGCCGGCCGCCCACCGCCCAGCGCGCCCAGCGCAGCTGCCAGCCCGCCAGCTCGGCCAGCGCGCCCCGCGCCGACCGTCTACGGTTCTATAGTAAAACACGTAACTGCAAATTCACCTTCCCCTGTACAGTTTTTTATCACTATACCCCAACCAGCTGAAGATTTCGAGGAGGGGGGAGTAACTTCAAAAGATCATTGTACGCCCCCCCCAACCCCCCCCCCTCCCCCCCCAAAATATATATATATATATATATATATATATATATATATATATATATATATATATATATATATTATATATATATATATATATATATATATATATATATATATATATATATATATATATATATATATATATATATATATATATATATATATATATATATATAAATATTGAAGAAATCAAGAAGAAAGATATAGAAATATCCGAAAAATCAAGAAGAAATAAACAAAAAATGAAAATACAAATTTTAAAAAGGCAGAAAAAGGGAGAATAGAGAGTAGATCAAGATTTATCAAAGAGCGACAGAAATTTTCTTTGAAAGATCAAAACAAAAAATTAAAAGAGTCAAAAGTCAAAAAAATTACTGTCTTCATTTTGTGTGAGTGATCTCCCCACGATTTCGACCGAGAGAGCACAGGCAGAACAAGAGTTCCAACGGTGTCCAATCGAAAAGTTAGTCTAATCCAAGGGGGGAAACGGCTCGGGTAGGCCGGATGACATCGGATTCGTAATCCTTAATTCGGATTACCAAATATTTTGTGATATTCCAGACGTAATCCGAGGTAATCCAGGATAATCCGTTGGTAATCCAGCGTAATTCATGGATCTTCCATAAGATTTTTGAATTTAATCCGGACTTTATTCTCGGGTAATCCGGGTAATCCGTAATGCAGCTGACACAAATTTTCCAGTTATTTCCCCCCTGGTCTAATAGGGTATTCCACAAAAGGAGAACAGGAACCTAAAGAAGAAGAGCATGACCGCCGGTTCTGTTTCCTCTCGAAATCTGAAAGGTCAACGCTGACGTCACACTTTCGCCGCCAGCCAATGAGCGCACAGGAGGAAACAGAAGCAGCGGCCGTGATTTTTTTCACAAGGTTCCGGTTTCAGTTTAGCGGAATACCCTTTCCCAGCATATTTGCATGCCCACAGTCGCTTAGGGTCGGGTTGGGTCGGGTCCGGGTCGGGTCGGGTCGGGTCGGGTCAGGTCCACGCTGCGCTCCCGTCGCTACGAGGTAAGCCACGCCGCCGTCTCGTGTCGGCCTGAGATCGTCGACGGTCGAGAAGACGAGAACAATATCGCGATCGAAAACTATTATTTATCGTCTCTGAAAAATAGACAGCGGCAAATGTGCCCGTCGACGATAAGCCGGCGACCAGATCATTCATGTTTTTAATAGGCCAGCGGGAAAGGGAGCGGTGGTAGGGGCGGGGAGCTGCTGGGGGGCTGGGGAAGCCCGAAGAGATGCAGGGGCAAGGTAGGCCGCCAAGCGCGACAGGGGTGCGGAGCGGGACTGCCTACCCCGCAGGCGCTCTACTCCAACACGCGGCCAGTATTCACCACACTGGAACGGGCCTCAACCTTAGATTAGATACCTTTAGTAACAGCTATCGCCTTGGAACCACAAGAACCACTCATATGTATTAATGGGTTTCAAGACGGTTCTCGAAAGACTACAAATCTCAAGCCCAACGAGGGTGCAAGAGAGCGCGCGCGCGCGTGCGCAAAACGCGAGAGGGTATTCACTAACAAAATCTGTGACCCGACTATTACGCCTTTTATTCTGCATAACGCTCCGCAATTGTACGGATTGAGCCAAAAACAGGCAAAACAGCCCAAAACGACACAAAAATAAGGAAAATATGGAGAATTTTGGCCCCAACGCTTCTACTATACGCATACTACTACGCCTTTACTACGGATAGCGTGACCCGACCATTACGCGAGTGCATACCCCCTCGACAAGAAGCTTCTACTCTGGGAAAAGTAAAAATAACACACATGCCCGTTTACCATGATATGTCCGGGCCGGGTCCGGGGCTGATCGGAGTCTCTGTGTGCTCAGCTGGGACAACAGCAGCTCCGCGCTCGCTATCGTCGGGGGATGACTGCGCCTTGGAGCCGGAGGGGAGGCTGAGCAGAGCTGAGCAGAGCAGGCTGCCGGGCCGGAGGGAGCGGGCGCTCGCGGGCTGAGCCGGGCTGAGCCGCGCTGCGGAGGGCCGGGTCGGGCGGCGCGACGGCGAAGGCGCGCGGGACGAGATTATCTGCGAGCGGCTCAGCCAGAGGTTCTGCGACTCGGCTGCGCGGCGCGGGTCCGGGCCAGGTGCGTCAATTGGGTGATCACTGAGAATCGGCGAGCTGACGGCTTGACTATATTGGTGACACGAACACCTCCCCCCCACCCCTCCACTTACGCGGGCCGAGCCGAGCACTTCGCGGCTCCGGGCGCGGGGAGGGGCGGGCCGGGCGGGTAATCGTATCACCCCACCAGGGTGGGGTGAGCTTTTGGATGTGTTGGCAGAGGGGGAGGAGGGGGAGGGAGGGGGAGGAGGGGGAGGGAGGGGGCTCGCGGACGTAAAGAGTGCATCGAGTGTGTTTGATTACATGTAAACGTGCAGAGGGACGCGCGTCACGGGGCAACAGTTTTCGGGTATCGCGCGCGATCGCGGGCACGACTCAGCGTGACGAGTGGCACGCGTCTGGGCTGTGGCATGACTGTGCGGCAACTGAACTTTGAAAAGGGTTGCGCACATGTTGTGTGAAGATCCCCGATGGAGCGCGTGCCATGCGTTGCTCGCGCTACTAACTCGGTCTTTACACTCATAAAAAGGGACCAAAACAACACTGGTAAAACTAATAAGGGGCAATAACTGTACGCTTGAATAAAGAATACAGATACGCTTGCAGACGTTTCGCTTGAGCTTGAAATGAACCGTTGGAAAGAAATTCTCCCATACATTTAGAGAGGAGGAATGGGAGCGGACAGACCTGTTACGCTTGATTTCACGAGTAATCTCAGAACGCTTTGAAAACGGGCGTAAGGTTCGCGGTTCGCGTAAGGTAGAGCACGGAAACGAGCGATCGCAGAAGCTCGTATGCGTCCGAAAACGAAAGGTGAGAGTGAGACGCTCGAACGACAACGTCGCTTCCTCTCACTCTCACCTCTCGTTTTCGCACGCATAGAAGCCTCTGCGCTCGCTCGTTTCCCTGCTTTAGCGTAAGGCTACGCCTAGGTTTTACCAGTGAAAGATAATGCACCGTAATTGGGGTTGAATCCCGCCCCACCTATTAGCACCTATGTCGACTTCGAGTGACCTTTTTATTGGGCAGTATTACACTCAGTTTCCCAAATTTTGTGGAACACATCGCCGTATTTTCTAAATAATTTCTGAAATACAAGAGATAAGAAATTCGGTCCGGGAATTATGAAACTATACCCTTCGCCCTAACTTTTGCTGAACTGCAATGGTTTCTATCTCAATTCGATTGTTTGGTAGAGCCCCAAATGTTGTGTCCGAAATTAGGAGGGAATAGGCACATTCTTTCGGGCGAAATGTTCCTGATTTCATACAAAACGATTTGGGGCTAACGCATAGACCCGGGAAACAGTTTTTGGGATAAGGTTAGTCAGTGTGAGTCTCCCTGATTAAAACAAGCCTTCATACGACATATTTGGTTCAACGTTTGATTGCCTCTCAGAAAACCGCAACAGGAGAGCGAGAAATTTTCTCTCACTCTTTGAGAGCGAAGTTTGGTTTTCTCGCTTAATTAGAGCAATAGTCTCAAAAATCTCGCCCGATTTGAGCGAAGATTGGGAAACCTCGCCCTTTTAGAGTGAGGATTTTTATCCTCTATCTCACTTAATTTGAGTTATGTTGTAACACTGTTAAAAATCCCGTAGCAAATTACAGAAATTACTACGGAACGCACCGTAAACTGGTAAAACTAAGGCGTAACTGTACGCTTGAATGAAGCACACAGTAACGCTTGAAGACATTAGGCTTGAAATCAAGCATACGAAATAAATTCTCCCATACATTTGGATAGGACGAATAGGAGCCGATAGACCCATTACGCTGGATTTCAAGCGTAATCTCAGTACACTTGAAAACGGGGCGTAAGGCTACGCCTTAGTTTTTTCTCTCACTCTTTGGAGCGTGGTTTGGTTTTCTCGCTCAATTAGAGCAATAGTCTCAAAAATCTCGTCCTAGTTAGTGGAGTAAAGGGTTGGGAAACCTCACACTTTTGGAGTGAGGTTTTATATCCTTATTTGAGTGATATCAAGGATTCCTTCTCAATAAGAGCGAGGTTCCCGAACTCTCACTTAAACGGGGCGAGCGCTCTTTTTAGATGAGACATCTCACTCTCGTATTTGCAGTGTACAAACGTAAATAACGCGTCGACAAATTTACCGGTATTTGCTCGGTACGTGCTCAGGTCACTATGGTGAGCCGAATTCAGAAGTGTGCTAAATTATGAGCTTGAAGCTTTTCGTTATTTGTCCATAGGAACCAAACGACTGTTCGCATCACCTATCCACAAAATGATTTAGGCTCAGAAATATAGCTAGCAAGCCACATTTAAAAACTAGACTCACATCTTTCACGGCATCACGTAAAGTTAAACAACGATTTTCGTTAAGATTATTTCACAGGCGGCTCTTCAAATTAAATCACGAGCCGTTCGGGACCATATGAGTCCTATGTTTAAGAGGACTCTTTTGCGTTTCATTTGACGCCCCGGAAGTTGTCGAAAAACTATCGGATGTCAGCGCCCCTCGAACCACAGACTCATTTTCGTCCAAAATTAGGGTTAATGTCCGAAATATGGGGCTTTGACTGAATTTAATCTATCGCACTCGTCCCGTTTGCAACATGGCGCGACCCTATCGCTTCAGGACAATTGTGATCTATCACGCGTCAAGCAATCCACCTGTCAGCACACCTGCACCCGAAGTGTTTTCGCAGTAAGTCCCTCTTTTGTCCTTCGTCGCGGACATTTGTCGAGTGATGTTCAGTGCTCACATAACTGTCAGAAGCCAGATGTTAGGCTTTGACTTTTGAGCACAGTGGGTACAGAGTATACCGTCCAGCTCTTATCATTTTTAAGTTGACGTTGAATTTGTGACATTTAAAATAAGATAAAAAAGAAAAATAAAAACTTGCACGCGCAGTTCGCTTTTATCGAGGAACATGGCCTAGAAGGTCTTAAAAATGCACATGTTACCAACATGAATTTATCATTATAAAAATATTTTACATATATCACAGATTACTTATTGCAGATAACTGAAATGCAAATCACGTTCGGGCAAGATACACTGAACATAGTTTATCGCAGTTTATCCTCATAACACTATCACAGATTTGAATCAAGACACCTCCTTAATCCGCGACCAGGCTTCAAGATGAACCCCCTCCATTGGCTGCCTCCTTCATGTCGGCGATGACCTTCCTGTAGACGAGCTCGGGAGCCTGCTTGCTCCAGACGAAGTTGAGGTGCGTCCAAAGGGGATCAGAAACTGCCTCGCAGCTCAACAAGGCCGGCAGCTCGGAGCACAGAGACAGAACGTCCTGTGGCGGCAGAAAAAAAATGTATAGGACGGCGAAACTACTTGTTCCGACTATCTTGGCGTTTCTTTCTTACCCGTGGGTCAACCAGCTGGTCATTCCACCCGTAGTACAGTCTGGTGGGGACGGCGACGTTTTTAGTGTCGTACTTTGGCGGCCTCTCCTGACCGTACCGAGCCAGGTTCTCGATAGAGCCGTAATCGTACTGCCGGAATACGCCTGGCGCCACCACAAAGTAAACAAGTACTCACTCACGCACGGGGCCCTCGTATCGCAGGGAATACTCCTGCTCTGGAAATCAAAGTGTGAGACAGTGTCACACCTTTTGGTGTGAAGCCAAAATTTCTCGCACCATTTAGCTAAATTTTTGCGGTGACAAAAAAAAGGTTTATTTTTTTCTCCCATAATCTTATTCTTTGTCGAAAGAGCTTTGAAACGAGCTACCATGTGATGGGTCTGAAAGCATATTCTCTCTGGCCTCTGTAATACTTGAAATAAACAAAGGGGTTGATACTTCCGGCTGCAATCAGCCTCAGACCCATCACATGATGGCTCGTTTGAAAGCTCTATCGACGAAGAATAAGAATATAGGAAAAAATACAAACATTTTTTCTTCACCACAAAAATCGAGGTAAATGGTGTGAGAAATTTTGGCCTCACACCAAAAGGTGTGAGACTGTCTCACACTGTGATTCCCAGAGTAGTACTCGACTTCACTGGCCTTGCCTTGTTCCATGCTCTGAGCGTAGTGCTCAATGTTTTTGTACGACGTTCCAGCCGGCGTTCGAGAGATGATGTATGGTAGCAGCGTCTGCGAATACAAATTGATTAAAAACTGAGTGGGGGAAAAATACAGTTGGTACTGTTAGGCGCGCCACCTGTCAGTCCTCCCCATCCTCACTTGGTCTGGCGCGACATGTACTGACCCCGTTGTTTTGCTTGTCGTTGCGACCGCCTATGGCGCTCATGAGCCCCAGGCACAGCCCCTGCGTCGGGCTGCCGTCCGAGCAGAAGATCTCCCCAGCCGTGCGCAGCGCCGGCTCGCTCTGCAGGAACCAGTACTCGCCCCGCTTCGCAGCGTTGCGCTGAAAAGGTACCGCGGAGCAGCGGTCAGCAGCCTTGTCAGACGCCCACGTTCAGCACCATGATGCGAGCCCTGCAGACGACTGACCCGAAAGAGCGCCCTCCTCATCATTTCTCTAGCACTCATTGGGTGCGCTGTTTACGAGGGGGGATCACTTTCACAAAATGTGTACAGTGATTATTTATATTGCCATTTTTTTTGTTTCCCTTCACTTTTTGATAAATTTTGATCTGTAGCCCCCCATTGCTGACTGTAATCATCTTATTTATTTATTTTTTTCACTTTTTTGTTACCTTGTTCTCGCTTTGTCGGATTTTTCTGTATCTTTCTTCTTAATTTCATTTTTTTAAAATTTTTTAACAAATATTTTTGGGGGGCCGTACAATGATTTTTAGAAGTGACCCCGGGCCGTATAGGTGCGAGAGAGCGCTCTACTGAATCAGTCTGCTGCCGTACTGACCATGCGCGCGGGGCTGGTGAGCAACAGGAGGCGGAAGGGCGGCGACCGGGTGTGCTTGAGGTGCGCCGCGGGGCCCAGGCCGGTGAACAGCTGCACGTGCCTGGCGACGTCCGGACGCTCCGCGGCCATCACGAACATGATGGTGGTGCCCATGGAGAAGCCCACGTACTGCACCCGCCGCTCGCCCGTCGCGCGCATCGCGTACAGGACCACGGCCGGCAGGTCGAGCGTCCCGTGCTCGTGGAACCTGCCCGCGGTCCGGAACATATATTGCCAGTAAATCGGAAAGTGAGGTCGAGTGAGAAGTGACGCACTGAAATATTATGTTCTATTTTGTACATAGTTTACGAAGGCCCATGCACATGCTCATACAAGCGTATCGTATCTTGTTAGACTTCGTACTCCTTAATGAACAATTTCTTTCATATCATGTAAAGAGTCATGCATTAGATACGCATGTGCATAGACCTATAAGTTATGTACAAAATAATGCATAATAATTCAGTGTGAAGGCGAAACCGGGTGAGGCTGAGCGAAGCCAAGCGAGGAAGCGTAAAAGCTTAGAAGTGAAAATAGCCGTAGGAATACTAAATTAACGTCAATATCGGTGAACCCATACCCACCCATACGTTTTCGGAAAGCTTTGCCTGTATTCCTATTTGACGTTGATTCAACGGCACCGCTTTCTGGGTGCAGTTCCGAAAATCATTTTACCCACCCTCGCTTTTACAATTGCTCGCTCGGCTTCGCCCAGGCTCACTCGATTTCGCCTCACTTCTCACTCGACCTCGCTCTCCGACTCACTGGACATGTTCCCGGTCCAGCCCAAGAACATAAAAGTTTAACCGAGGTGGCCCTCCCTACCGATTCCGTTTATTACGAACAAAAGCCAATAAAAATGCAATGCATCAGTACTCACGAAAAATCCCAGAAGGCGGCGGACTTGGTGCTGAGCGAGGTGTGGTTCAGCGAGTACGTGTTGCCTCGGACGTTGAACAGCCACACGTCGAAGCCCTCGTCGGCCAGGAGGTACGCTATTCGTGATGGTCAAAATAAAATCGTGCTGACTGCGGCATAGCGTGGTGAACGTCATCAGGAGCTGCCGGGAGTGGCGTACTCTGCTCACCAAGTGCCCTGCCGGGACCGAGGACCGTCCACTCTGCCGAGCAGGACAGCAGCGGGTGCCCCAGGATGGCGACGGGCCGCTGCCCCGGGGCACGAGCCTTGACGCGGTGGATGCCCAGGACGTAGCCGTCCTCCGTGGTCACGTGGTGGTGCTCCGCCTCGTAGCCCCAGTACCGCGAGAGGTCCACCTGGAGTGTCTCGAGGAATCAGTTCCAGCTCCCTTCACACGGGCCCAAAAATGTTCATGCATTTGCGACACTTTTTTATTTGGAAATGTCGCTCTTTGTGATTTCTATCAACGAGTTTAATTTTCCGTTTTTTTTTTTATATTTATTTTTATTATTATTTTTTTTTAAATCGCGGCAGATGCTCGGCCTGCTCTCTACGCCAAAGGCCACATGGCCACCAAAAAGCAAAACCACTTTGACGACGGCTACCTTTAATGACTCAGCGACCTTGGTGTTCGGGTCGGGTCGGGCCGGGCCTGGCCTCGCATTGGGATCAAGGTGCCGCTCTCTCTGGCGGAGCGCTGCGCTGCGCCGCGCCGCTCTTCCGCATCCACTCCACCCAGCGGTACACTCACCGGGTCCAGGTCGAGCAGAGGGTTGAAGTCCCTGCGCCAGGCGCTCAGGTCGAGGCGGGTGCGGGGTGAGCCGACGTCGCCTAGGACGTAGGCGGACCACAGCGGGCCGCCCGAGGAGTAGTCGGCCGAGTCCCCGGCTAAGGCCGTGGAGAGCATCGCGGAGGTCAGCAGGACCCGCCACACCGCGGCCGCCATCTCGGCCGCCATGAAACTGCAGCTGATAGGAGAGGAGATCCCTTGGGCCGAAGACAACTGCTACTGGCTGAAATGCAGCGCGCAATCCCCCATACTCCTCATACTCATTTTTCGGTCAGGGATAGGGCCAGCCAAGGCCGGCCAAAGACGACGTCGCACGAGCTAGACCACAATAAAGCAGATGTTGCGAGTTTTGATGTAGCGTTGCGTCAACGCGTTATTATTTATCTGACACTGCGAATCAACTAAACCAGCGTAACCGGTAGTTGCCTACTAGAGCAGCTCGCTGGCACGACTAGCATGCCTTACTCTAGCCACCGCGAGTCCGACACTGGTCCGACACTCTCCCACACGCCTCCCACCTCCTATCCGTCACGACGCTTGTGACGTATACGCGGCTCCAGGCTCCAGGCAGCCTTATAGTCCAGTCAATTTTTGCCAAAAAGGCCCCTAAGGTGGAAAAAATTCGGAACAGTACCAAATTTTGGGGATTGTTTAAGGCATGCCTCACGAGTGAGTAGCCAAAAGTCCCAACGAATCCCACCGTGCCGATCGGCCCAAATCGCGTTCAAAGTTCAAAATTTTGAACACATGGGGCTTAATGGTTAATTTATCACTGCGGACGAACCGCAAGTCACAGGAAGGTGCGCCGCAGCTCAAAATGTTCGTTAAGGTTAGGGCTACAAACTGCGACAATAATATTGACCAAATCTAGTTTTTGAAACTGATCAAACGGGCGTTAAAAACAAAAATCGGGTTTTCCGAAAAGTGACTTTGAACTTTTTCAGTCATTTACGTCGAATGCAGCAGGAAATTGAGGCTAACACCTTAACATAACGTTGAAGGGGACAGTCTAACGAATAAATTGATATAAGTACGGAGCCTGTGCGTTAAAAAATGGCGGACCCCTGTTGAAATAAATCCGTGCGATCTCGTGCGGAACCGTGCACAGCCCGTGCACGGCCCGTGCACAGCCTGTGCACAGCCTGTGCGTAACCGAGCACAGCCCGTGCGTATGCGTGCTACCCGTGCGAAACACGTGCACAGCCTGTGCGTTTACCGTGCACAACCCGTGCTCCCCGTGCGCGCGCGCGCGGCATCTGAGGCGAGCGCGGCCCGAGGCGGGGCGGGCAGAGAGCAGCGCGGGGGCACGGGGCGCGGGGCACGGGTGGGCGTGCAGAGCCGTGCCGAGCCGTGCCAAGCCGTGCTTACAGGAGCACAGCAAGTGCGAAACCGTGCGCTCCTTGGCGAAGGCGAGCGCGGCCCGTGGCGGGGCGGGCACAGAGCAGCGGAGGCACGGGGCACGGGAGGGCGTGCAGAGCCGTGCCGAGCCGTGCTCACAGGAGCACAGCAAGTGCGAAACCGTGCGCTCCTTGGCGAAGGCGAGCGCGGCCCGTGGCGGGGCGGGCACAGAGCAGCGGAGGCACGGGGCACGGGAGGGCGTGCAGAGCCGTGCCGAGCCGTGCTCACAGGAGCACAGCAAGTGCGAAACCGTGCGCTCCTTGGCGGAGGCGAGCGTGGCAAGGTGGGTCCCTAGATGACCCCATCATCTGACCGCGGTTTCCTCGTCTCTTTGGCCTGGGGAATACAGCACCGAAAACCGTTTTTCTCTGCGGCGTCGGGTTCCCGTGATACGAGGACGTACCACGACGTACCGTGAGCTCCGCGCCAAGGATACGTTCACATTTAGGAGGCCAAAGTGACCCTGGCGCCTTTCCCGTTGTGTGTCCGGGACTTCTGACTTCGGAATCGGGTTCCTTGGGTTGCGGCGCTTCTGGAGACACCTCCCACACACCTCTGCGACCAGACATGCGGGCTTGACGGCGACCTGAACGTGCCGCCATGCTGAACAGTACACATTTTAAACCATCAAACTGTTCAGGACGCCGTCAAACCCGAATGTCTGGTCGCAGAGGTGTGTGGGAGGTGTCTCCAGAAGCGCCGCAACCCAGCGAATCCGATTCCGAAGTCAGAAGTCTCGGACACACAACGGGAAAGGCGCCAGGGTCACTTTGGCCTCCTAAATGTGAACGTATCCTTGGCGCGGAGCTCACGGTACGTCGTGGTACGTCCTCGTATCACGGGAACCCGACGCCGCAGAGAAAAACGGTTTTCGGTGCTGAATTCCCCAGGTCATAGAGACGAGGAAACCGTGGTCAGATGATGGGGTCATCTTGGGACCCACCTTGCCACGCTCGCCTCCGCCAAGGTGCGCACGGTTTCGCACTTGCTGTGCTCCTGTGAGCACGGCTCGGGACGGCTCTGCACGCCCTCCCGTGCCCCGTGCCTCCGCTGGTCTGTGCCCGCCCCGCCACGGGCCGCGCTCGCCTTCGCCAAGGAGCGCACGGTTTCGCACTTGCTGTGCTCCTGTGAGCACGGCTTGGCACGGCTCGGCACGGCTCTGCACGCCCACCCGTGCCCCGTGCCCCGTGCCTCCGCTGCTCTGTGCCCGCCCCGCCACGGGCCGCGCTCGCCTTCGCCAAGGAGCGCACGGTTTCGCACTTGCTGTGCTCCTGTGAGCACAGCTTGGCACGGCTCGGCACGGCTCTGCACGCCCACCCGTGCCCCGTGCCCCGTGCCTCCGTTGCTCTCTGCCCGCCCCGCCTCGGGCCGCGCTCGCCTCAGATGCCGCGCGCGCGCGCACGGGGAGCACGGGTTGTGCACGGTAAACGCACAGGCTGTGCACGTGTTTCGCACGGGTAGCACGCATATGCACGGGCTGTGCTCGGTTACGCACAGGCTGTGCACAGGCTGTGCACGGGCTGTGCACGGGCTGTGCACGGTTCCGCACGAGATCGCACGGATTCATTTCAACAGGGGGAGCTACGGGCCAGCAAGTGCGACACTAGCGCCGCCCGGCCCAGCCCGGTGGGGCCGCCCCGGGCCGCTCCGCCCGCAAGCGCGCTATGCAAGCAATTGGTTTTCAGCCCTTCACGGCTAAACGGCAAGAGCTATAAAATTGGGCGACAGCTCAAAATGTTCGCAATTAAAAGGGCTCAACGATGCACTTATGCCCTTGGCCAATTTGAACATTTGAATTAGACAAAATTAGTCAAAATTAGACAAATGTTTGTACAAATAAAAATTTTTGCATTTTTTCCATTATTTAAGCGCGAGCACTTCTTTGTAATCGATATTATTCAATAGGATAAACACAATTACAACCCGTTTTCAGTTATATTATTTGCGATTTTTGTACCAAACGTTCCCAATCTGGTCAAAATTTTCTATCAAAAAACAAAGGATCGGGGATCGACCCGGCCGTTCCACGATAAGGACTCTGTCCTTGTACTTGTCCTTCAAGAGCTGCGCCAAGTACCTCTCCGAGTACGAGTCCTCAGACGGCATCATAGCGACGAGATCGGCCATGGTGAACTGGCACTCGTCGTGCACCTCGAACTGATGGCACAGCCTCTCAAACGCCGCCATTTTGCCGTCATGCACGGGGCGACCTGGTCGACCCCTACCACGACCCAGCTATTTGCAACAAATAAATTGCCAACTTGTAGACTACACGCTAACTGGCAATGTACTTTTTCTTACATGGGAAATATAACTATAAAAACATGCAGATTTATGTAAAAACTCGTGCTGAATTGTGTAGAATATTGTAGATAAATATGTTAAAATTTGTGCATTTTTCTTCATGTAATAATTTATGCAGATATTATATGCGCAATATTCTACGTAATTCTGTTCAATTTTAGTCATAAATCTGCACGTTTATATAGTTTAATTTCACATGTACAAAAAAGTACAATGCCAGTTGGAGTGTAGTAATTCGAATTTGCGAATGTCGCGGAATTGTAAGTGCATAATTATTTTTTTTCTCGTGAACTTTCACCCTTAAATGAGAGGAATTTCTAGAAAAGTTAAAGAATGAGTGAAGATTCAGACACCTAAAACTGGGAGACATGCACACATTTGGTTTTCCTAAGTAGCTCAAAACTATTTGATCGACAATATTGTGAGAGTTAAAATATTAGTGCTGGTCACTCAAAGAGTGTGTCTGTACCCTCGGCACTGGTATGCGGGAGGGAGTGCCCTCGGCGGGTGAAGTAGCTGGGCGCTTCGCTGATGGTTTAGCTGGAGTCTTAAATTCATCTGGTGTACTGTGTACACTCTCAGCCGGAGACAGGCAAGGAATGGAAGGGGAAGTCGACGGGCTCCTTCCAACAGTCAAATTATGAACATTAACAAGCTTTCAGCATTGTAAAGCGATTAGTTTTGGAGTAAAACATCATGAGTCCTGCATCGAGGGGCGGCCAACTCGAAAAGAACGTGTACACAGAAATACCTGTGTATTTCCAGAAATACACTAAAAATACGAGAAAATACGCTACTCTACAATATACAGAAATACATAGAAATACTCAACAAAAATACGAAAAAAATACCAAAAAATACATAAGAAATACAACGCAAGTGTACACAGAAATACATGAGTTGGCCGCCCCTTGTCCTGCATAGCACCCCCGATGGTAGCATGCCTCATCCCTGACGAGACTTGCAGTTCCTTGCACGCGTATGGCCGCCCTCCGCACCCACTCCTCCGTACGCCCTTCGCATGCCTTCAGCACGGAGTCCCGCACTGTGTCCGAGATGACAGCACTCACGCCTCGATCAGATCGAGGCAGTCCCGTATCTACACATAATATAGCTAAAATGTCTTGTGCTGTTGAAAAACTTTTAGTTCAGACAGTAAATAGGAGGTTACCCCGTAGTAGGACTTCCCCGCCGCACAGAAAGCAGGCTCTTTGGAGGTCGAATTTCTGCACGGCTGTTGATCTGAGCAAGGGAGGGCGGCTGGTTGGTGACGCGAACACGTTTTCATTCGCACCAATCCTTCTAGTGTACTTTTTCCGGCAATCTTTGTGAAAAACTACTGACGTAGCGCCTCTCAATTTCTCCCTTAAGCTGCTTAAGCCATCGTTTCGCTGGACACTAAATTTCAACACATTTGCAAGCCTTTTTCTGCACTCCATCGTCCTGACTTACAACAGAGTTGCAGATTGGGCACAGATTTGCCATTGCACTAAACAGCACGTAAATGAATCCGCGCGCCGTTGCGATAGCGACGACGACGAGCAGAAGAAAGGCCACATACTCTGGATATCCAAGTGTACGAATGTCGCACACTTGGAAGTGAGCTAATATCGTTCTGTAACTTGGAAGTGTGTAAATGGATAATAGCTCACTTGGAAGTGTACGAATGGGTATTCGCTCACTTGGAAGTGTGCGAACAGATATTCACACACTTGAGAGTGTACGAATAGATATTCGTACACCTGAGATAAGCAAGGTGAGATACCCGTTTCGCACACTTGGAAGTGTACGAATATCCATTCGCACACTTCCAAGTGAGCGAATAACCATTCGTACACTTCCAAGTGAGCGAATATCCATTCACACACTTCCAAGTGTGCGAACGATATTCGCTCACTTCCAAGTGTATGACAATCGCACACTTACATTTCCAGTGTAGTCGAGGAGGGCAAATAATACTCATCGCCCCTTAGAGCATTGTCGCTTCCCGGCCGAAGGCCCCGCAGGGCGCTGGCCGCGCTGGCGCGATGAAAGCCGAATTCGGTTAATAATCGCAGCCATGATAGTCACACGGTCCCACGTCAAAACTAGACAGTTAAGCCCATCCTATGATAAGAGAGTATGGCCAAATGTTTCTATCATATACAATTACAAAGTAGTGCTCAGTACTCGCGCTTACAGTAATTTAAAAAATAACGCTAAAAATTTTATTTGTACAAACATTTGTCTAATTTTGACCATGTTCAAATGTTCAAATTGGCCAAGGGCATAAGTGCATCGTTGAGCCCTTTTAATTACGAATATTTTGAGCTGTCGCCCAATTTTATAGCTCTTGCCGTTTAGACGTGAAGGGCTGAAAACCAATTGCTTGCATAGCGCGCTTGCGGGCGGAGCGGCCCGGGGCGGCCCCGCCGGGCTGGGCCGGGAGGCGCTAGTGTCGCACTTGCTGGCCCGTAGCTCCGCCATTTTTTAACGCACAGGCTCCGTACTTATATCAATTTATTCGTTAGACTGTCCCCTTCAACGTTATGTTAAGGTGTTAGCCTCAATTTCCTGCTGCATTCGACGTAAATGACTGAAAAAGTTCAAAGTCACTTTTCGGAAAACCCGATTTTTGTTTTTAACGCCCGTTTGATCAGTTTCAAAAACTAGATTTGGTCAATATTATTGTCGCAGTTTGTAGCCCTAACCTTAACGAACATTTTGAGCTGCGCCGCACCTTCCTGTGACTTGCGGTTCGTCCGCAGTGATAAATTAACCATTAAGCCCCATGTGTTCAAAATTTTGAACTTTGAACGTGATTTGGGCCGATCGGCACGGTGGGATTCGTTGGGACTTTTGGCTACTCACTCGTGAGGCATGCCTTAAACAATCCCCAAAATTTGGTACTGTTCCGAATTTTTTCCACCTTAAAGTAAAAATTGACTGGACTATTAATAGACTGGAGGGGTCCCGTCACGTGACGCGGGATCGGGGATCTACACAATTTGCTAATCTTCGCCCCTCATTTTCAAGGTCAATAATTTCCTCTTCCTTACTCGCGAGGACGGAGCGGACGCAACGCGGAGTCAGTCGCACATCCGACAGCGACAAAATCATTCCCGCCAGCGATCGTGTCAGACAAAGTGTTATTCGTGCGACGCTCGGCGGCGCGGTGAGGAAAGGAGGCGGACGGTAAAATAAATGCGGTCTACGAAAAGCATCTCGCCCTGACGTGCGTTTGACCATCCATTTTGCCGTCACCTAAGACAGGGCGGCGCTCCCGCACACGGTGTAAAAGGGCTGACCATTAGCTGTCGCGGCGCGCGCGGTGCAAGTCCATTTGCCATCGGCCGGATAGTGCCGGGTCTGCACTGCACGCGCGCACACGCGGTGCGGTGCGGCACGGAGCATGGCGGTGCTGGAAACGCTGCTGCTCGTGCGGCTGTGCGCCTCGCTGTGCGAGCCGCCGCAGCGCGAGGTCGCGCTCGCGGCCAGCATCGCGCACCTGCAGCTGCAGTACTTCGCGGGGTGCCGGCAGCTGACGGTGCTGGGGGCGGCGGGGCCGAGGGGAGGGCCGCTGGCGGCACAGCTGCGCGCCGCCATGCCGGACGTCCCGCACCGGGGACTGTCCGCCGACCACGCCGTGGCGCGCAGCGCGGGGCTGCTGTTCCCGGAGGGACTGCCCGCGCACGACCGCCTCACCGACCTCTACGTGGTGGACTTGCGGTCAGTGTTCCCGGCCGAGCCGGCCATACGCGCCTTGTCAGACATCGGGGGAAAACAACTCTGAAATTCACGTACACCTCAAATTAGAAAAGCTGAAAAAAAAGAAAGAAAAAAAAACTGGAAAAAAAATTAATAAATGAATAAATCAGAGACATGAAAAAAATTCAGCAAAAAAATTCTAAATAATAAAGAAAATTTGCTCAATGCAGAAGACGTTAAGAAAATTCGCGACATTTGTACACCGAAATTCAGAGATGTTTCTACCTCATCTTTCTCTATTGCACTAAACTGCGTGCAGGACAGAGACAGACTACATATTATGTCTTGCAAGGTGCTTGCCCGACTCGTCCGCCCGTTTGGAAACACTACAGGACGCACATGGGGAAGTCCCTCGCGCTCGGGGCGTTTACACAAGGGTCTACCACTTCCATAATCCTCGTATACCCCTCTAGATGATCATTAATAATCACATAATCATGTAAAATTTCCAAATATGGACAAATTTTGACAAATGTGGATAAATAATATCAAATTGGACCAAAAGTTGCGTAATTAGTGGCCAATAATCAGTAAATATGTAAAGATAAACTCAAATAATCATTGATAATCACCCAAAATCATGACTGATTATAATCCTCGTACACGATTTTTCAAAGTGGTAGACCTTTGCGTTTTTCAGGAACCAGAGCGCCACCGCGGGCGCGGCTCTGCTGGACGCGGTGCCCATGGACTCGCGCACGCCCGTCGTCGCCGTGGCGAGCGGGCCCCAGGGGGACCAGCCCGCAGAGCGCGGCCGACGGCGCCGCGGCGGCGCTGTGGGCGCGGGAGCTCGTCAACGCCGTGGTGCTCGTGGTCGACGAGGCGGACGCATCGCGGGTCAGGGCTTTCTCGTACGAGCCCTTCTCCCGCTGCCGCGCGGCGCCGCCCGCCCTGCAGCTGGGCGAGTGGGTCATGGGGCGCTGGCGAGCGCAGCCGGCGCAGCCGCACGTGGACGACGGCCGCCAGGCGCTCTTCCCGCGCAACGAGCGGCTGCGCATCGGCGGGTGCGAGCTAATCTTCGAGGGGGTGGAGTCGCCGGTCACGATCATCGTGAGCACGCGGCGGCCGCGGGGCGGCTGGCTGGGGCTCCGTCCGCTAGCGGCGCCGCCCCCGGGGGGCTGCCAGTGCGCGGGGGCGGGGGCGGGGGCGGGGACGGGGGCGCTGCAGCGGCCAGCGAGCGGCTGGATCAGTGGCGTCTGCATCGAGATGCTGATGGAGGTGTCGCGGTACGCGGGCGCGCGGGTGCCGTTCTGCGTGCAGGCCCCGTGCGACGGCAGCAACACGTGGGGCAACATTTTCCCGAACGGCACGGCCACGAGCATGTTCGCGGACCTGCAGGCGGGCCGCGCCACCGCTGCCGGGGCTTACTTCCTCACGCAGGAGGCGCGCTACCGCGGCGTGGACCTGGTCACGACGGGGCACGTCAACCAGGGCGTGTACGTGGTCCCGGCCGGGATGGGACAACCGGTGAGTCCGCTGTGCGAGCTGACGCGGCCGTTTCCAGCGCGCGTGTGGATCGCCGTGGCCCTGGCCGCAGCCGGCAGCTCCGCAGTCGTGTGGCTGCTGCCGACCTGCCCCCGCCCCCCGCCCCCACGGCCGCCCCCGCCCCAGCCCCCGCCGCCCCCGGCGCAGCGGACGCTTTTCGCGACTCGATCACGCGGTCGGCTTCACGCTCTGCACCCTGATCGGCGTGCCCTGCGCCGCGGACCGCGTGCCGCCCCACAGCCCGCTGCGCCTCTTCCTGTACGTGTGGTTCACGTTCTCCTTCATCGCGTCCGCGGCTTTCCTCGCCAACGCCAAGGGCCACTTGTTCATGGCGATGCGGAACAACGAGATCGAGACAGTGGAGGGAATCCTCAACGCGGGTCTGCACGTCATTGTACCCCGGATCATCGCCGAGGAGATCTTGAAGTCCTCCGGAAACGACCCCGTCGCCGTCGAGTTCTACCACCGCACAACCTTTTCTGTACGATGGGTCATTCCCCCTACTCCAAATGGTACGCTCGCAGTGTACTGGCTCTCTCATGTAGCCGTAAGGACTGCTCTCTTGCAGGACAACGTTATGAACACGATCATCCAGTCAGTGGCACATGAGCGTCGGGCGGCAACCGTAACGCTGAAGTCTCATGCAGCCCATTATTTCAAGCTGAAAGCAGAAAACGACTGGAAGGCTGACATCCACCTCCTGCCAGTCAAGAAAGGGCTCTCCAACATCCTCGGGTCCTGGTTCGCGCTGCGCAAGGGTTCGGCCCTAACGCCCGCATTTAGGCTGCTGGCCAACCGCATGATGGCTGCGGGGCTCATTCAATACTGGTTCAGCAGGTGAGCTGGCTGCAAAACTCTTTTGTCTTTTCTCTCTTTGATCATAGCAGGAACGCTCGTGAGTCAAATAGTGGTAGGTCTTACGGTGGGTGACACTAACGCAGTCTCTTCCGCAAGCAGGTTTTCCCCACCGGAGCCGAACCGCACGAACGATAAGTTGTCGCTTGGATTCAAAAATCTGCTTGCGACCTGGAATCTGCTGGCGTTGGGCTACTCCTCTGCACTCCTGGCGTTTATAGGGGAGATCACTTTGTATCAGGTCACACATCACCGCGCCAAGCGCCGTCTTTGGGGACACAGGTTTATACTATAAGTTAGAACTCAATTCAAAATTTTCATCGCTTTAATCTTACGGTCGTTTAAAGTTATTTACTTTCCACCTCCTCTTAAAATCCAAGCATTATGTTGCCAAAAATGACATTATTAATCAGAGTCGTCCGAGTCATGCTGAGGTTCTGCTGCCTCCTCTGCCTCCCCTTTCATTCTAGCTATGATTTCCTTGGCAGGGTTAAAGACGCCACTTGTTTGGGCATTGCAAATATAACACCGAGTTGATTTCTTGTAGTTCTCCAAAGCACACTTTTCACAGAAGTAGTGATTGCACCTGAAAAAGTAAAACATTGATCAGCTTCTAACAGTAAGAAAGCAAAGTAAAACTGAAAAGGTCAAGAGGTGTGAATTACTTTGTCATAATAGGATCCTTAAAAGTTTGACGACATATAAAGCACTTGAAGGGAAGATTGTCGGTCATATCAGCTATTTCATATTTATGTGGATCATCATCATCACCACCATAGGTTCCTTCTGCCATTTCTCTCTCCAATTGCCAACCAAACTTGTAATCAGATCTATCATGCAAAAACTTACAACTGTCTGTAAGAAAAAATTTATAAAAGTTAAAGCCAAAAAGTTACATCTATTTAAGAAATAATTTTCGTTAAAAGTTAGGTTGTGATTACCTCCAAATCCACAAAAGCCAGTCTCCTTGTAATCTTTACAGATATCAGGTTGGTAATCCCATCTCACTGTTGACCTCAGATTAGATGGTGCTCGAATAGGACCTTTACGTACCTGAAAGCAAAAGTATTAGAGCTATCTCAAATATAAAATGGCAAAAGTCCTAGTTAGATTTTCATACCATTCCACTCGAGGCATTTCCTTGTGCAGTATCCCTCTTCTCATAAAATTGTTGATAGTTCTGCATTCCTCTGTAAACTTTATCATCTTCTTTGCCTTTTAATTCCTAAATAAAATAGAAACCAAAAACTGAGCAACAGAAAAGTTTATAGTTCTTTTAGAGAACTTAAAAAAGATTAAGGTCTAACCTTATTAATTGCTAGGGCCCGTTCAAACTGTGCTTGAGCATCCCGATCCTTCTCAGTTTCTATTTCAATAGTTGCCGTTGCTCCCATGTCACTAGGACCTTCTGGTCCGGTAAGCCTCTTCGACCTGTATGATACCGAAACATCTTCATGCTCAGACGAATCATCACTATCATCGCTGTCATTAGTATCTTTCTTTTTCTTGCGAGCTTTAGCTGTCTGTGCAGAGAAAATGAAGAAAAGTTAGCACAAATAAACCTCTAGAGATTCATAATAACGTAGGAATATAACTTACCGATTGAACCATCAAATTGGTTTTAGCTTTCTTTTCTTTCCTGACAACTGCAGGCCTTTCTTCCTCATTGTTGCTACCTGTATAATATAAGACATTGTCATTTAAGAAGCACAGAACAATCAAAGACTTTCTGTTTACAACTTTAACTATGGACATTATAACCTCAACCGATCATGAAATGGTTTTCGGATGAGTTCCCGAAAGAGCAACAACTTAACAGTTAGAGAATATCAAAGAAAAAGTACCTTCGCTTTCGTCGCTTTCTTTTTTTCTGCGAACCGCTTGGTTCCTTCGCTTCTTAAACGTAAAAGCAGAACTTGGTTTCGTTTCACTTTCGTCAGCCATTGCAGTAATCAAACTGCGGCGCGAGGCCTTCTGCAGATGACAGATAGGACATGATGAGCATTACATTTTTTAATCCGGATATCTTTCTGATCTTTGTCTCCATTATGCGCTACAAATTTAAACCTTTGAAAATTACCAAAATCCAAAAATGATTTTTCACATTTTGTTTCAATTGGAGTGACACTGACTCCTCAACAGTAGTTTCAGTTTTGGGATTTTGGGAGAAGTGGTATGGTAGCACTGACGCGATACGCGACTCGTTACTCGTTTGTTCTGGACGAAAACATGAAATACAGTTTACAATTGTGTTAAGTTTTACGACTGACGTCTTTTCAACGAAAGTAAAGAGTGGTTTACTTTTGCAGAACTTTGTTTGCATTTTTAGACTTTTGATAATCATGGCTGATGATGGAGAGCAGGTGAGAAATCCGCAACACATCATTTGATGACTACCGTAAACACCGGTTCCTCTGACGAGGTTATATCCCCACATGATCTCCTAAGTAAAGTGTTTATTATTTGTTCAATAGGTTCCTGCTATTGCAGTTAAAGAACCACTCGACCTCATTCGACTCAGTTTAGATGAAAGAATATATGTGAAAATGAGAAATGAGAGAGAACTAAGAGGAAGGCTTCATGTAAGTGTTGCGAAGCATTGTTTTTCTTTTTAGATTGAAATATAATTCTGTTATGTCATTAATAAGCCCTGATCTTTCCAGGCCTATGACCAACATTTGAATATGGTGTTGGGTGATGCAGAGGAAACTGTGACAACAGTTGAAATTGATGAAGAAACTTATGAGGAGGTGTACAAGACCACCAAACGCAATATTGCCATGCTTTTTGTTAGAGGAGATGGAGTCATTTTGGTTTCGCCACCAATGAGAGCAGGCTTCTAGATCAATATTTTCTATTTTTCTTATTTTCTTTAATTTAAAAATATGATGGTAAAATATTTTTGTTAAGTTATCTCTCTTGAGACAGGAGGTGGTTTCCTCTCCTGCTTAACTTAGAGTGTTTTTTTAATCACACACAGGTACAATACATCATTTCATTCCTTTAAAAATGTTTGCTTTTCTGTAAGAAAAATGTTGAGAGTTTCTCTAAAAATAGTCATTATGTTAAACATTAGTTTGCAGTTTGCCTAAAGATTTCATGTATGGTCCAGTGGTGGAATAAAAATAAGTTCTGCTCACAAGTACGATTTTTTTTTAAAATTCATTTTTTGGAAAATGAAGAAATAAATTATGACTTGAGGGTTGATAGAAATTCCTATCTTAAATTTTGCATGCTAGGAGATCAATTGTGTGTGCTCCCGGAGCCAGTTGTAGGCCTTAGTTTTGTGTTGACGTTGAAGCTCTGGACCCACAGCTATCATAATATGCGTATGGTACATATTTAACCATTTAATCTGAAAGAAAGTGGAACAGAAAATTATTTGAATGAATAGGGCAAGTATAGTTACTGTAATTTCAAAACCATTACATACCTCATCTGCAGTAAGTAAACTGGTATTTATTAGTTTTCTATCATATGGCACTAATGTAGTAGTTTCAAAAGTAAGAAACGATGTTGAACTCTTAAACTGGAAAAATGATCAAAAAACTTTCATTAGAAAATTGACTTGAAATATATATGTTCATCAGTAGGAAAGGGCAATGAAATTCACCTTAACATCGGCTGGCACTACTTGTACAATGTTCTCCAATCTCATACCGAAATCATCCTCTCTGTAATAACCAGGCTCTGCACCAAGAAGACATACATTTGACAATAATTAGAATGGATACAGTGGTATTGGCTACTAAGCATTATTGCAATTTTTTTTTTATTATTTCAATACCTTGCGAGCCGAAGAAGTTGACATCGTAGGCGTAATCAAATGCTGTAATTAGAAGTTAATTTAAAAGAATAACAACATTAGTTCGCTCCACTGTGAGAAATTGTTGAGTAATAAGTGGACAATGTATTCTCACACTCATGGACAGCGAGGAAATGACCGATGCCGTGGGTGGACCCGTGGCCGTACTGGAGCCCAATAGAGAACAGCGGCGCGCGCAGCACGATCTCCAGGTTCTGCATGGTGTAGCCCTTGGGGAACTTGACGGAGGCCAGGTTTATGCAGCCCTTGAGCAGCTTTGGTGTAGACCTCCACCTGCACGGGCGTCGGGGTGCCGAAGTGCACCGTGCGCGTCACGTCGGTAGTGCCCTCTGGACGGCGGCAGAGAAAGAAACGAGAGCAGCGCTCAGGGAAGGACGACAAGAAGGGCGGCAACGATTCAGCGAGGTGGGCGATTG
Organism: Frankliniella fusca; assembly: GCA_029379305.1. Classification (NCBI taxonomy): domain Eukaryota; kingdom Metazoa; phylum Arthropoda; class Insecta; order Thysanoptera; family Thripidae; genus Frankliniella; species Frankliniella fusca. Next base: position 960,145 of record JAHWGI010001436.1, read on the forward strand.
CATGGATCACTCACCGGAGTACTGGCCTCCAGAGTCGATCATGAGGAGGTTCTCGGTCGTGATCTGCACGTTGGTGGCGTTGCTGGGCTCGTAGTGCGGCAGAGCCGCGTTCTTGCCGAAGGCCGCGATCGTGTCGAAGCTGGGGCCGTGCGAGTTCTCCTGCTGCCACCGCAGCCGCGCCAGGGTCTCGACCACCTTCTGCTCGTCCCAGTACTTGCCGGCCGGTACCTGTGCAATGCTTGTTGTGTCAGTATTGTGCGAGCCAGTCGTACGACGCCCAAATTTTTCCGAGGGGAAAACAACACTGGGATACACTGGAAATCCAAGTGTACGACTGTCGCACACCTGCAGGTGAGCGAATGTATATCGCACACTTGCAGGTGAACAAACGACCATTCGTACACTTGTAGGTGTGTGAATGGTCATTCGCACACCTACAAGTGTACGAATGGTCGTTCGGTCACCTGCATGTGTGCGACATACATTCGCACACTTGTAGGTGTGTGAATGACTATTCGTACACTTGCAGGTGAGCGAATGGCCACTTGTACACTTGCTGAAAACCATGAAAAGGCCGGGCTTTCTAGGTGTGCGAATGGATATTCGCTCACCTGCTAGTGTGCGAAGGGTCATTCACACACACCTGCAAGTGTGCGAAGAGTCATTCACACACCTGCATGTGTGCGACATCCGTACACTTGGATTTCCAGTGAATTTGTACACCCCGTAATTCACGAAAATTCAGAAAAATTCAGGAAACATCACAAAGACTCACAAAAATTCAGGAAAATTCACAAAAACTCAGTAAAATTCAAGCAAAAAATTCAGAGAAATTCAATAAAAATTCACAAAAATTCCCGAAAATTTACAAAAAATGTACAATATTTGCACACCAAAATTCATAGTTGTTTCCCCCTCGATTTTTTATACAGTAAAGCGTATACTAGGCACCTCCTCCGACAGGATGGTGAGCATTTCGATGAGCGCGACGGCGTCCTTGACGTGCGCGCGCTTCATGCCCATGGCCTCGACCGCGTTCTTTGTGGCCTTCATGTAGAGGACGGGTGACGCGATGAACTTGGCCTTCTCTGCCGGCACCTGTCGGATAGAGCAGAGCATGTTGTTCGCGGTTGCACGGGCGTTTAAAGCACGGGATCCCGTACCATTCCACTCTACACCACCGTTGGCAGCTTCGTGAGGGTATGTCTGGCTCAGACATCGCGTCGACAGAAGGGAAATCAGTGCGCTCCGACGAGACTTTTATTGTTACGTCTTATTTTATTTGGGCATTATTTGCGATATCATCGGCACAAAGTTTGGCCTCGAGTAGGCATGCAACACTACTGGACTGACGTGGCGTGGGGGTTGCCTACGCACTACGCATCGACCAGCAGGCGTTAGCACGGGTAAAGGTTTATTTTTTCCCGTCAACGCTCTCAAACCAACCCTGAGTTTCATTCAGTGCGTAATTTTCCTCTTGGGATTCCGAGTACGAAAAGGAATCAACGTGCGTGCCCGTCTCGGTCTGGTAGGCCTCTGTTTCCGTTCCATTTTCCGATTCCGATATTCTCTCATTCTCCAAGTTGCTCTCCTCAACCCAGACCAACTTCTCGGTTTCTAGATCAGTCTCTTCGCCAGAGTCAGTCTCGGACTCGCTCTCGGGATCCGCTCCGTACTCGTAATCAGACTCCGACCCGTCCCAGCCCGCCCGCCCGTTCCCGCTCACCGCCTTGTAGAGCTTGTAGCTGGAACCCGTGTGGTACACGACGGGGAGGGTGAGGGCCACGCTGTGGGCGGCGGCGCTCAGCGTCGGCAGCAGCGTCCACACCTCCTCGTGCGCATGGACCCTGCGCGCGTCACAGAGGAGTCTTATTTCGGTACGCTCCAACCGCCATATCCGAGGAGGAAACAACTCTGAATTTTGGTGTATATTTATTTTGTGCAAAAATATTTTTATTTTTGCAGTTTTTGCTCGAATTTGTCTTCTATTATTGTAAATTTTCATGAATTTCTCTGAATTTTTCCAAACTTTTCTGCAGTTTCTGAGAGTTTTTCTGAATTATGAGGTGTAAAAAGATTCAGAGTTGTTTCCTCTTCGGCCGGACCCTCCACACACACTTCCACGCCAGCCCCACACTCACTGCGGGTGGATGGCAGCGTCCGCCAGGTGGTCGCGCACGACCTGGCTGATCTTCTCGGCGGGGATGAAGATGTGCATGGCGTCGAGCCCGAGCGCGATGTAGCAGCGGAACACGGGCGTGTATGGGCACCTCCCCGCTGCGCAGGTTGAGCAGCCAGGCGCAGTCGTCGAGGGCGGACAGCACGAGCAGGTCGTGGCCCGAGGCGCGCATCGAGTCGCGGACCTTCTCCACCTTGCTCTGCCAGGTGGCGCCCGTGTACTTGACATCCAGCGGCGTGATGGGCGTGTCAGGGTAGCCGGGCCTGTCCGCGCCCCACACCTCGTCCACGAGGTTCTTCTCGATCTCCAGCATGCGGGGCCCGCCCAGGCTCGCTGCGGGCGCAGAGGGCGTTCGCGTTACACCCGTCGTGGTTCTAAAATGGGCCATGGCGAGGCTAGATTTGACCACCCCGACCCGACCTACCCAGGTGGTTGTCCCAGGTGCTCCACTGGTTGTAGGACAGCATGCGCGCGTCCGCCCCGATCCTGGCGCTCTTGTCGAGGTTCTCTCCCAACCACTTCTCGATGCTCGGCACCTGCGAACCAGCGCAAAGCCGCAGGTTTCAGAGAGCAGGGGGAAGAAAAATAAAGTTTTCGAACCCGATAAAAGGCCCATGCGGCATTGTGGCCAGAAAGTTAGGCAAAAAGCCGCGCAATACACATGTGCGTAACGGAACAGTATCTCCGCCTGCCTACTGGGCAACGTCTGGGCACGGGGGTGCAGGGGAGTTGCCTGGTTGGCAGGCGGAGATACCGTCACCAGCACACAGGTGTGTTGCGCGGTTTTTTGCCTAACTTTTCTGGCAACACTGCCATGCAGTAGAAAGCGATTGACTTACGTCAGGCTCGCCTTTCTTCATCAGCGTCCAGCTGTTGCAGTCGAGCTGCTGGTTGGCCTGCACCCAGTAACGCGAGTCCGTCCACAGCAGCGCCTCCTTCATGGTCACCACGGCGTCGCCCGCGCTGCCCGTGAAGCCCGTGATCCACTCGCGCCGGTGGTCCGCGTTGGCCGTGTACTCGCTCTGCAACACGCCGCGGCGCGCCGCCCAGTGAGACTCACAGAAGTAGGACAGCGTAGAGTAATACGAGTGCGATGCTATGTTGGGTTTGGGTTGCCTGCAATCTGCCTGGGCAGGGCAGCTCGAGGGGAAAACAACTCTGACCTCGCGTAATTCAGGAAAATTCAGAAAATTTTAGGAAAACTCGGGAAAACTCACGAAAATTTAGGTAAAATTCAAGTGAAAATTCTCGAAAATTCTGTGAAAATTCACGAAAGTTCAAAGTGTGTGTGAACACCAAAATTCAGAGTTGGTTCCCCTCGGCACAGTACGAGCAAGCTCGTACGATGTGCACCATCCCTCAGGGTACACACAGTGTGGGCAGCCTTATGAATAACTGCCTTTGACACATCGCCATGGTACAGCAGTATACCTGCTGGCCGCCGTATAATACACAGATCAGCCCAGCACACAGTTCGACTCCGAGGCGCCTCGGACGCGTGTCGCTACTCCCGGGAGCTGGGTCGGGTCGGGTCTGGAGGAGTATCGCTCGCCGCCACACCTACCCCGTGCTCGTCGTCCGAAGGGATGATGTAGGCCTCCACGCCGTGGGTCTTCATGTGCTCCCTGAGCTGGGCGAGGCGCTCCTTGGTGTCCACGGCCGTGGTGCTGGGCTGGCACGACGTGGCAGCCGCAGACGCCCCCGCCGCCGCCCTCCGCGCGCGCTTGGGACCCGCTGATGCGTCGCCGTCAGCCTGGAGCCGCCTGCCCCTGACGTCCGCCGGATGCTCCGACCACGCCAGCGGAGCCAGCGGCGCCGGCACCGGCTCGCCCACCGCCGGGGGCATTGTGAGGCACAGGCACGCGCAGGCCAGGCAGCCCAGCGCCACTGCGACAGCCAAAGGGAAAAATGCAATCGTCTCGGAGGTGCAGACGCCGCCTGATGTGTAGATAGGCCCGATGTTGTGTGTGTGTGTCAGTGTGTGTGTGTGTGGGGGGGGGGGGCGGAACAGGCATTCCCGAGCAATACGCGTGCCGGGGCGGGGAACAACTCAGACGGGCGAGGAGAGGAGGGGCGGGTGTGTCCTTGGAGCCGGAGAGATAGAGAGACAGAGAGGGGGGGGGGTCCGCATGTATACGCGAGCGATACGTCGGGTCACTCCTCTTTCCGGACAGGAAGGGATTTTCGAAGAGAAGAAGAGGGAGTGGGGACCTGTCCCTGTCCCCTGCCGTCCCGGAGTAGGGAGCGCGGCGAGCATGAGAGGAGAGCGGGGTGGAGGGGAAGCAGCGGAGTCTTCAGGTCTTTAGCCTTCATCCCGCCCGCCCGTCTGTCCCTCCCTCCCAGCGCGTGCGCATGCGTGAGTGCTCGCGCGAGGGAGTATGCGCGTGAGTATACGAGTGAGTAACGGGTCGAGCCACCGCGCTGGCAAAGCCTCCCTGATGCTGATAGCCCATCACCACACAGAGGCGTTAACCGGCAGCTCATCTCGTCACTCCGGTGCCCTGCTCCGCTCCGCTCTGCCGGTCTGCTTCGCCCTGCTCCGCTCCCGCTCCAGTCTGCTCTTCTGCTCTGCTCCGCCCCGTTTCCTCTCTCTCTCTCTCCCCCGCATCGTCCGTTCATTCCAAGCGGTCCCTCCCGCCCCATCCCCTTGGTTAAACGCATTATACCACAAGAGAAGTATTACGGCAACGAGAGAGAGAGAGAGGGAGAGCGAGGGCAAAGTAAGAGGGGGAAAAACCGCAATTATCACCAAATTCCCGAGCCTCGCTGACTCCGCCCTGCTCCGCCCCCACATCATCCAGCCACCCACTCTCCCCCACCCCAACCCGCCGCCCAGCCCGGAGCGCGGCCACGGACCATGAGCAGGGCCGGAATGGGGAAGGAAACCATGAGTGGCCGACCGACCACGCCTAGCCCCCGTCCCCTTCTCCCCTCCCCGAGGCGGGAATGACTCAGACGTCAATGCAGAAGGTGCGCCCTGCCCGGTCCTCCGGGCCCTGCCCGAGGGGTCCTTCACTATAAATTCAAGCGTAAGCGTACACCAATTTTTCCGATTTTTCTAGTTGTAAATTTTTCTCGATTTTCTCAATTTCATCTTGATTTTTCTAAAATTTTATCTTGATTTTTTTCTTGATTTTTTTCACTGATTATTTTTTTTTCTGACTATGTACTGATTTTGTTTTCGGGTGTACACTGATTTTTTTGAGTGAAGGACCCCTCGGCCTTTCCCCATGGGCGTCGAGTGCAAAGTGGCCTTTTTGAAGGTGGGCGGGGCACCGACCTGTGGAAGACGGTCAGACCGCTGTCTGATGTCACAAGTATCCAGGTGACCAATGTCCAGCAGACGACTGCACGAGTGGGGATCGGCTGCTAGAGGCATCGGCCAAGAGTCCTAGAGTGCGCACTAATATTTTTTCTCTTTTCAAATACCAGGAAGTTACGTGTACAATTGAAAATGTTGTGAAATATTATGATGCTGTGAAATGCGTGACTATGTCCTTAATTTGAATGATAATGTCATTACACTGTTGTGAAATGTCACATCCCTCTCCAAATTCATTACACGCTATTTCTTTCATCACATGTTTCTTAAAACATCGAAAAAGGCCCTGGGCCATGAGGCCGCATGACACCTTGTATCAGACCAGCTTTCCTTGGGTAGTCCTCGTGGCCGCGTGGTCAAGGGCGAAGATTCCTAAGTCAATGATCAATAGAAAACCAAAAGGTAATACGAATGTGATAATTCTACATGCATGAATGCAAGGTGCCTTTGATTCAATGACACGAATTCATTATTTTCAAAACTGAAAGGTAAATAAAATGAAATGAAAGTCGATGAAAGTAGCTTCACGTCAATTAAATGAAAATGTAATGTATTTTTTAGGCAGTCGATTAGACTGACTTTTATGTTTGGTAAAGGCCCAGTTAAAATAAAAGCCCCGAATTGATTCAGTAAAAGCCAGCCAGTTAAAATAAACGCCCATGTATTGGTCCAGGATCCAGTAAAAGCCAGCCAGTTAAAATAAAAGCTCCGTATTGATCCAGTATCCAGTAAAAGTGAGTCAGTTTTTTACAGTTTGGCCTCCAGCCTGGGGTGGAGAGCGAGAGCAGCCCCACCTCTCGTCCGAGCACCGCGAGCCTGCATCCACTAGCGCGTCGCCTACCTCTCGAGGCTGTGCGCCCGCCGAGTCGAGCATAGGCCACCGGCTACACACGGGAGTAGTGTTGGCCTAGACACACACGGTACTTATGTGCCTCGCGCTGGGCAGACGACACACGACACGACGGCACGAAGGTCCCGACCCTGCGACCCGCGCTGGATGATTCCGCACAGCAGAAGTTTCGTCTCTCTGTCCTTGTCGTTCTCATGGGGAGCAAGGGAGAGAGAGGACACTTCTAAACGCTGTTCGGAGTCACTCACTCTGCCGCCCGACTCGATCTGATTAAATCGGCCTCGTCGCGCGCGCAGTGGCGATGAGTCACACCACGCACTGCAAGTAGCCGAGTACTTACAGGGTAGGTTCAGGACTGCAGGCGGATTCAGGGTATCGTTCTGTGATGTCCTCTCTCTCTCGCTCCTTATGGGCCTGCCCCGTGAGTGCGACAAGGACAGAGAGACGAAGTGGCCGTGCGGAATCGCCCTGCTGGCGGCGGTGCGCGCGCGCGCGAGCGCTGCCTGTCGCCTGCAGCGACTCGCAATGAACCGCGCGTCCGTCCTGTCCAGCACGGGGGAGATGGAGGCGGCGGCGCGGCGGCGTCCTGGTGCTGCTGGTGCGTGCTCTCCGCGCCGAGGTTATTGTGGTGTGTGGTTGTGTTGTGAGGCGCGCGATCAGTCAAACGTTTTCCACTCCGCTCCGCCTCCCCACCTACCGCGAGCAACGCGCCGCCCGCTCTCTCCCCCCCCCCTCGCTCCCCGCCAAGCGCCCCGCCGCCGCTGCCCGGCTCGGCCCCGGCCCGGGTCGACGAATATGTTTTGGCGGCCAGCGAGGTGGCCCTGTCCTGTCCTGCCCCGCTTGGCCTCCGCCGCCGGCGCGCCGCTCGCCGTTTTAAAAATGCAAAGCTGGAAAAAAAGGATAAAAAGCAAAGGACCTCCCAAAAAATAAAAATAAAGAATTAAAAAAAATATATGACTGGACCGTATTGGAAGAGGAGTCATCCACTAAGCTTGGGCAGGCGTGTGAGTACGAGCGAGAGAGTGTGTGAGTGAACGTGGAGTATAGAGAGCGCGCGAGGGAATGCCCAGAACCTGTATTGCATGGGAGACCACCTGACGCCTGACGGGTTCTTTTTCCTCATGTAAAATGACGAACTGTATAACTCTGTGTTGGAGTACACATCGCCGCCCGTGCCGAGTGGCCTGTACCGTGTGGCCTGTCGTCGTTGGTGAACTCCGTTTCAAGCGCTATTATTCACCTCATGCACCGTACTGGCGACGCGACGCACAGAACCTCCGAGACGCACAGCCGACTGATTCAGAAGATCGCCTTCATCTCTTCGTCCCATGGTAGTGCTCCATGAGTGCGACGAGGACAGAGGTATGAAAGCGATCTTCGGAATCGCTCGGCTGGGCAGGGCGGGCAGGGCGGGCAGGATCGGTGCGTGCTGCCCGTGCCCCGTGCGCCCCGGGGCGCGGGTAGGGGTCGCTTGGGCCGGCGGGGGTCGGCGCCCAGATGAGGGTGCGTGCCTCTCCTCTCCCTCGTGCCTCTCACGCTATCCCTCCCCGCCCTGCAGCGGGGCATGGGGTCACAGTACGCCGACGCCCCGGGGTGGGACGAGCGAGCGGATGGCTGCGTGGCGCCGCGGGGGCAGACGTCGTAGACCGACGACTTATTCTGAAGAACGCTTTTCTCGCCCTATCTCTCTCGCACTCATGGGCTTGGCCGTTGAGGTGTGAGAGAGACAGAGCGATGAGAGCGCTCTTCGGAGTAAGTCGACAGGCAGGGGAGCTGCAGCCTGCGCGGGCAGGGCAGGACGGGGCACAGAGGGGCAGACGCCGCGCCGTGGTGGCGCTGGGCGCCAGCACACTGTGCTGCAAGACGTTGCCTACCTTAGCACCGTTCTTCGACCAAGCAGCAGCACTTGTGCGTCACTACGGTCTTGTCTAGACAAATTTGGTCGTCGCGGTGTCGTTTTAGACCTGGGGTGACGCAGGATCCAGCAACGACAACCGCTGGTACTGAAGGGGCGCCTGGTCTGTTCTGGGTCTAGGCGACCCTCCCGCGCCGGTAACGTCGCCGAGGCCCGGGCCCGGGTCGGGCAGGGGTCGAGGCGAGCCGGGCAAGTCTACCGGGCCGGCTCTGATAGCAGGCACTGCATGCACACACGTTCACAACATGTGCGCAAGCACACAGATAGGACCGTCGCCTCCCCTCGCCAACGGTACTGATTGCCCCGTGGACTGGGAGCGCCGTGGTCTGGAGTCGTTTTCGAGATAGGCGACCGTCTGCCACCCCCACCCCACCCCCCACCCCCCACCCCTTAGCTATGCTCTGCGTCCCGGTCCCAAATGCCCCCCAAACCCCCGACCCCACAGAGCCCTTCCATTCAGGCCCTTTCCTCTCCCCTCTCCCCTTTTGCAGTGCGGCCTCCGTCAGGACGTCTTTCGCCCTCCTGCAGCCCCCCCCCACTCTACTACCCACCCTTCGGTGACCTTGTGCCCCGCTCTCCCTCGGTCCGTGGCATGTTCACGCGCCTGCCCCACACGACGCACCCCCGCGCCACCTTGTGCTAATCGCCTCGCAGCTCGCAGGCGCCCAGGCACCCTGGCGCCACCATGACCACGCTGTCGAGGATGCGAGTGCGCTCTAGCTCTCTCGTACTCACGGAGTGGGCCTACGAGTACGCGCACCGGAATCGCTCTGCAGGCCGGGGGCGAGCACCCGGTGGGATGTACCAGGCATCGGTGATACGGTATCGCTCTCGAGTGTTTTCCTCCTTAGAGGGAATACCGCATCTTCCGACACGAGTGGAGATGTGAGATTTACGTGTCTCCCGTCATGAGAGTTGAGTTAGTTGTAGTTGTCGAATGGCTGCTCGGCTAGAACCACCTCCTCCCGATACGGCAGTCCATATGGGGCATGGGGCGGGGAGGTTGGGCGGCCTGCGGTCGGGCGAGATGAGGGGCGGGAAGAGCAAAACGGGTGATATTGTGCCGGGCGTTTCAGAGAACACGTAACAGCGTTGCGGGTCTGCCTATCCCAGACAGGGGCGACGGCACCTGAGCGCGATAGAGCTGGGCATTAGGCAAAACCACGCATACTGTTGAAAACGTGTTCTCCGAAACACCCTGGATACGCCGCGAGCTCAGCCCGCCCGCCCGCCCGGATGAGGAAGTACGGTGCGAGAGGGAAGGCCGAGCCGAGGCCCTCCTTTTCCTGGCATGCAGTAGCAGCTGCTGCTGCCGTGCGCGCGCGCGTGCCCCTCCTGTCCAGCGGATCCCGTCACGTGCCAGTAAAGCACAAAGGGTTAAATCTTAATGCCCCGGAATCCCTCCCCCTCTCCTCCCAGCCTTCCTCGCCCCGCACTAATACAGCTCTCACCCCATCTCCCTCCTCTGGTCCGAGACCCGCCCCGCCCCGCCCCGCGCCGCACTGAACGTCTCCCCATATAATCTATTTTATGCCTGCCGGTCGTTGTGCGAGATGAGCGTGGCGGAGCGTGGCGGGGCGTGGCGGGAGCGCGAGTCCGCTCCAGGTACGTCCAGGTACCTCGCAGCGCGAGCAAGAGCAGGGTTCGCTCTCTGCGGGGCGGGTAAGTTAAGGCGTATAACCCCTTCCGTCCCCGTCCTGCCCAACGAGTACCTGAACGGGCTACCCTCCTCGTCTCCATGTTGACGCGGCCGGGCGGGCGTCGCGGCGTGCGGGGGCGGGGTGGTGCCACCGACCTGGCCGACCCTTTAGGGAGCTCATCCTGGGCGTTCAGCCCGCGTAGCTTACGACCGGCCGGGGCCGGGGCGGGCCGGGGCGGGCCGGGGCTGGAGTTTGCGAGTAGGTGAGGGAGAGGGGCAAAGCCGGAGGGCTTGTGCAAGGCCTCCTGGGGTGGGGGCGGGGCGGGGCGGGGCGGGGCGACCCTCCCTATACCGAGCTCGTTTAGAATGCAAGGGTTTGCGCTCGCGCTCTCAGCTGTGAGCCACGCTCCGCTCCGCCCCGCGACCCGTCCAAGCGTGCGTGTGTCATGGAGGGGGGGGGGGAGGGGGGTTGCAGGGAGAAGCACAGGGGAGAAACAACACCATGATGGAAGAGTGAGAGTGAGCGAGACAAAGGCGCGACGGGCCTAACGAGGGTCATGGAAAGTATAGCTGGGCGCTGCCAGCGCTGCTGCCCTCAAGTGCCCATGTGACGTGACAGTGACATGTTTGCGCGTCGTCCTTCCCGCAAGAAACAAGGTCAATAAACTGAAGGCGCTCTCTCTCCGCCGCACAGAGGGCGCGCTAGACCGAGCAGCAGCTGAACGTATTTGGGGTCTCGCCTGCCTACCGTTCGCCCTTATCTCAGTGCTCTCCTCCCGCAGTCTCTGACGTCGACACACGGCTGTGTATTTGGATCAGATAGAAGGTTTATCGCGATGTGGGCCGAATTACCGACGCGGCTCGGGCCGGGCGGCTCGGCGCGCGCCTAGAAAGTTTGAACAACGCGCCATAAAACGGCCCATAAAGCCGCGCGCGGTGCGAGTGGAGGGAAGTGGGGGGGGGCCTCACCTCTCAGCCCAGCAGCCCGCAGGCCGGGAGGCAGGGGACAGGAGGACACTGGCCCGGCGCCCGGCTGCCCTCATCACATGCCCGCTTTAACCCCCTCCCTCCGCGCCGCGCCGGAGTATGTTATCACTTTTGCACAATGTTGCACATTCAGAGCATCCTGCAAGAAGAGTGTACAGTAGCAGCGCGGGCGGGGGCTCGCCCATTAAATTTTTTGTATCCTCCACAACCTATGACTTTAACCCCGTGCAGCGCAGCGCACAGCTGTCAGCTGCCGTCGCTGGTCGATAGAATGCAGCGCACAGCGGGTACCCTGTGTACTGTATGCCGCGCTACTGTACCCCGTGCAGTGGTCCCCGCGCGGTACTCACCCAGAGCGCGCCGCGTCATTGCGCGTGCAGCTCAGCTCGGCTCAGCGCAGCGCAATGGTCTGCCGTGCGGAGCGGAGCGAAGAGGAGCCGTCCCGTCCGGGTCTGCGCTGCGCCCTTGACCGCGAGGCTTCGCGTCAACCGCTGTCCCCCGCTCGCCTCGCCGCTGCGCTGGTCCCGGCCCGGAGTCAGCCCGCCCCGCGGGTTTTGGGGGGTCTCTTCTCTCCTTTCCTCTCTCCCCGCCTCTCCTTTCCTCTCTCTCTCTGCCCCGGTTAAGTCCGGGCGGACGGTGCTGCGCGGCCGTGTGCGATGCGCGCAGTGGGCCGCAGTGAGCCGTGTGTGACGGTCCGGCCCGACCCGCTCCGCCTTCTGTGTCCGGCGGGGTGGGGTGGGGCGTGGTGGGGCGGGGCGGGGCGGGGCGGGGCGGGGCGGGGCGGGGCGGGGCGGGGCGGGGCGGGGCGGGCGGGGCGGGGCGGGGCGGGGCGGGGCGGGGCGGGGCGGGGCGGGGCGGGGCGGAGCCGATGGTGGGACGGGGCCGGCCGGGCAGCAGGGATGGGCCGGACGAGGACAGCAGGCGTGACTAGCTTCTGCGCACGTGCATCCCCGGGGCGGGGCGGGGCGGGGCGGTTACGTTTCTGGAGCCTCTCTGGTTCCTCTCGCTACAAAACCTACAACAGGCCGTAAAACATTGGCATTCATTCAGGGCAGAAAACCTGCGTGACGACAATAAGAAGGTGAACGGGGAGGAGGTGATTGATCGCTTTTTTGAAAGATTAATACGGCCTCTCGGATCGATTCGGCTGATCATATAGGAAGCGAGCCATCCCCGGCTCCGCCCTCCGCGCGGGCGTGGCGTCGAGGACAAGGGGAGGCCCTTTACCGCCCCGCCCCGCCCCCCCCGCACGAGGAACACCTACAGAAGCACAGCGCGAATAGGGCGGGCAGCCCGCGGGGCCATGTCTTCTCTACTGGAATCTTAAGCACCTGTGGGATGATTCCACGAGGCGGTTTTGTCTCTCTGTCGTCCTTATCGTACTAATGGGGCGAGGCCATAAGGATAGCAAGAGAGATGACACTGCTAGCCGCTTTGCGGCCGGAACACACATCGTGACTGACGACGGCCGGATAAGGCCTCGTGCGCCTCTCCCACCACCCGTTAATGTATTCTGCCATTATGTGTCAGTCTTTCGGTCTGTCTGTTCAATGCGCTCGTGTCGCACAGTATGCATCCCACAGATACCGCTCTCATTTTCCGAAAGTCGCCGATGAACTGTATTGAATATAGTATGCTATCCCACAGTCGTGCTCGCCACTTTGAAAACTCGGGCCGGCAAAATAGCGATACGCCTCAAGTGATAGTACAGTAGTTATGCCGAATAGGCGCCCTTCTCCGCAACCTCCTCTCTCTCTCTCTCTCTCTCTCTCTCTCTCTCTCTCTCTCTCTCTCTCTCTCTCTCTCTCTCTCTCTCTCTCTCTCTCTCTCTCTCTCTCTCTCTCTATCTCTCTCTCTCGCACTTCGACTGGCTGATTCTACTTGTAAACACAGTCGCCGCTTTTATGGGCCACAACGATTATTGGCTATCTTTTGAACCGCGTACGCGTGTTGCAGAGATAGGGGAGAAAACACATTTATGAGAAAATGAGAGGAACGATTTTTATTTTTGATTTTGGAAATGTGAGCGGCCGCGCCGCGGCTGCCCGTGGCTCCCTCACAGCGAACACTCATTTCCATATTCGGGCTGGATTCCCTTACCGCAAAACTTCGCCCGCTCCTTGTCTGCCGCCAACAGCAACTTCATCGCCGGTGCGATCACCTTGATCGCGCCGATTTAAAGTTTCAAATGAGTCCCTTCACCAGCGCTGGCCTCGGCCCCAGCTCCGGCCCCCGCTCCAGCCCCAGCCCCGGCTCCGGCCTCGGCCCCGGCATTCGCGAAGACATGGAACATTTCGGCTAGAGGCGCGCGGTGGTGCGGGGTGCGGGGTGCGGGGTGCGGGGTGCGGGGCGGGGCGCTGGGCTCCTCGGTGGCTCCGAGGGGCTCATCCCCGCGCGCAACCCCCCGCACTCCCGCCGCCTTTCTTGTACTCTGATTCGCCCCGGGCCCCGGGGCCTTAACTAAATTGTTTGAGGGGAGAGAAAATGAATTTTGAGAGGATACATTATCTGCTCGATAAATCCGATATCTGGGAGCCCTGTGTCCCCTCCTCCCCCCTCAACCACCTCGCCCCGAGCCCTGTCTACCCCCCCCCCTCCCCCGCCCGCTCCCTCCGCAACCCCCGGCCACTATGTGGCAAAAAGCGTCGTCATCGGCAGAAACGGGCGTAGCGTCTGTAGAATGAACGTTTCCGATCGGCTGATCAAAGAGTAAAAAGTTGGAGCGCAACATCTCGGAGCTACTTAGCGGTACACGCTTCAGACGGTTGGGCGTGGGGCGCTAGGACGGAGCCGAAGAGGGGACCTCTGTCTCTGTAAAGTGTTGTGAAAATGTGGACCGAAACTGCGCCCTGCGCCGACTGGCTCTGGAAATATCTAGATTTCAAATTGCACCCTCTCCCAGCCCTTATGCTCTCAAATCACCTAATTGTCTTAGACTCTCTATTGCGTATGGGTCTGTTTGCGACGAGCGAAGGTCACTTAAAAAAATCATTGTACGGCCCAAAAGGAATAATTAAAAATAAAACCATAAAAAAAATCAAGAAGAAAGATACCGAAAAATCCGAAAAAATAATGAACAAATAAACAGAAAACCATGAAAAGAAAAAAATGGAAAAAGTTAGCAATAGGGGGAAGAGACCGCCAAAATTTATCAGAGTGACAGAAATTTTTCTTAAAAACAAAATCAAAACTAAAATAAAAATTAAAAAAAAATATATATTATTAAAAAACAGGCAGAAAATAATAAATAACAAGAACCACTCCCCCCCCCCTCTCTGGTGTGCGAGGTGCAAGAAGAATTCTGCGTAGCGTTCGCGGTAGAGACCTGCAGAGAGCGAGCTATTAGAGCAATGCTCCGCCGGCCGGGGTACGAGAGCAAACTTGCTCTCAGCGCCGAGACGCTCGACAGCGGACGCAGCCGCTACTATCCGGATGCCATGCGTATTGTCGAGAGGCGAGCTCCTTCTGCTCTGGAGCAATCGAGCTGCTCGAGAGCTATTGGTTAGCTCTCAGAGTCTGGAGCTGCTCGCAGTGCTCGGTGCAGTGCTGGCTGCCGCGGTAGCCAGAGCTTGCTTGCTCTGCTCGCAGTCTGCCAGGCCGGCGCAACGCGCCGCCACAGCTCGACCAGGCGAGAGCTACTGAGAGCAAGATTGCTCGCGCTGCTCGCGCCGCTGGTTCCAGAGCAGAGCAGAGCAAGAAATCTGAGAGCAATGAGAGCTATTCGGTGCGCGCGGCAACAGTAGCGGGCGCTTGCTCTAATAGCTCGCTCTCTGCAGGTCTCTAGTTCGCGGCACGTCCCAGTGTGTCCCCCCCGGCGGGCTGCACCCGAGGCACGGGCGCCGGGAGGGTAGGCCACCATACGCGCCGGCGACCCGCGGGTCTGCCTACCCACCGGCGCTCGCCGCGCCGTCGCGCCGCCGGGCTGCACGCTCGGGCTGCGGTGGGCTGTCATGACACGGCGGGAAAATCTCTCCTACTCCCTCTCACTAGTTCTCACGCATAACACGTTGCAAGATATGCATACTCCAATTAATCCAGGCAAAAAGGACCATGGACTCGTCTTTCCCATCGTTTCGACATATTCCTCTTTTGGGGGAGAAAACCTGCTTTACTCTTCGTCGTGTGCGTGCGTGTGTGTGTGTGTGTGTGTGTGTGTCAGAGAGAGAGAGAGAGAGAGAGAGAGAGAGAGAGAGAGAGAGAGAGAGAGAGAGAGAGAGAGAGAGAGAGAGAGAGAGAGAGAGAGAGAGAGAATGTGTTCCTGTGTGTGGGTGTGTGCGCGCGCGCTCAGTGTGTTTGTGCCCGCCCGCCTGCGAGTGTATCCCTTTCTGAGGCTCGGGCGGCGCTCGCTTAGAATTCAGTTTAAACTTTGAAGTATATTTTCTCTTGGGGTCGCTTGCTTTGGCTGCTGGTGGCGGTGCCTGTGGACGACATGACCCTGCCAACCCACCCGTCCAAACCCGTCCTACACCCCCCCCACCCTCCCCCCCACCCTCGCACATGTCTCGGGGAGGAGAGGGGCAGCAAGGCGGTTGGTTGGGGTGCTTTACCCGAGGCAGGTAATTACCCCACAAACAAACGAGATGAGAGCCCACGGAAATGTTTACACGTGACTGTAATGTTACACAATGTGCGTGCCGGCCGTGAGGGCTAGGCGCGGCGCGGGGCGGGCGGCGTGCTACCCTGCGGGGGAGGGCAGCCGGCGCCCCGCATTACGGACGTGTTTCAGTCGAGAAATTAAAGACAAAAACCATCAACCTGTAAATTTAAAGTCTGTTTATCACCATCTGAAACAAATCAATTAATAAAACACTAAAGAGCGAAGGCTAATTATTTCCGCGTCCTGTTTCCACAAACCGGTTTTGGTTATCGAGCCCTCACTCTTAAAAGCTTACGGTGAATTTCACCGTAAGCTACAGTAAACCTGCAGCACTGTAACTTACGGTGAATCTCACTGCAACTTACGGTGAACTCCACTGTAGCTTACGGTGAGCTTCACTGTAGCTTACGGTGGATTGGGGTGCAGCGACTTAATGCTTAAATTTCACAAGATGCAGGAGTTAAGTAGGGAGAAAATAAGTTATTTAGGCGGATCAACAATGTTTCCAGCTCATCGGAACACATCACTGCATTTCACAAAAGTTTCTGAAAGTCTTTAAACTACAATTTATTTTTATAAAAACAACAAATTCCCGGGTGCCATATCATCATAAAGAGCATGAAATATTTGTTAGGAGGATGAGCTTATATTATTCATCTTCCACATTTCGTTTTTAAAATTGTGATTCAAGTTGTCACTTTCCTGAGCTACCTAAATAGGTACGGAATTTTCTTTTTCCTTTTCTAGAGGCAAAACGTCACAACAGGAAATCCCTTGGGATTGTGCGCAACTGCTAGTGAGTTAATATCAAGGATAAGTGTTATACTTTAACAGAATTTTGTAACCGCGTTTCTCTAGTGGTTTGTGCCTCAAATGTAATAAATTTCACTTTTTCTAAACTACTATGTTATACTCGTCATTAAACCTTTGTTTAAGGAACGCCTTCCACCTTCACTTTCAGCAGGAGAACAGCACATTTTCAATATCACATCTGGGGACGATAGGGTTTGTAACCCACATTCCTCTGACATGCCAAAATACAAGTGAGGTGGTGTACGTTGTATAACTTAGAATATTTTTTTTAAATCTTCTACGAAGCCTATGGTCCTTGAAGACAATTAAGAAGTCTAAAATATATTGCATCAGAAAAAGTTTCCAGAAACTTTTGTTAAGTGGAGTGATGTGTTTCGATGAGCTGGAAACATTGTTGATCTGCCTAAATAACTTACTTTCTTCCTACTTAACTCCTGCATCTTGTGAAATTTAAGCATTAAGTCGCTGCACCCCAATCCACCGTAAGCTACAGTGAAGCTCACCGTAAGCTACAGTGGAGCTCACCGTAAGTTTCAGTGAGATTCACCGTAAGTTGCAGTGAGATTCACCGTAAGTTACAGTGCTGCAGGTTTACTGTAGCTTACGGTGAAATTCACCGTAAGCTTTTATGAGTGCTGGCGCAGCGTTTCCCAGCGGAGATGAAAATCCCCCTGTTCCTGACCGCTGCTTCCTGCTTCCGAGTTCCGTTTCCTCCGGTATCGGCTGCAGGCAGAAAACTTGGCTGCAAGTTCAATTTCGTCAAACACTGCGTCAGCACCACTAATGTAAAGGAACCCAACCGAACCGTGTCGGCTCGGGTCGGGTCAGGGTGGCTGGAAGACAGCGAGGAGATGGAGGCTGCTTGCGCCCGAGTTTTGTTTCCCCGAACAATTAATTAGCAAACCCTAGAGCAGGCGCTAGTACGACTGCTCCGTAAATAACCTTGGTTCTATAAGTTACTTAAATTACCCCGCATCCCGCATGGGAATCTCAACACAAATATAACGCCCGCGTGACACGACGGCATGCGGATTACATAACTTGACCGAAGTCGGCGCAAGAGCACCGTCCCGTCCCGCACCGCCCCGTACCGTCAGGCAGATCGGCAGTCGGGCGGCCAAGTCGACGAGCTCCTCGTTAAAGTTGCACACAACGCAAATTGGCAACGCCTCGGAGTGACCTGCTACGCTGTGCCGGCCACGGCCGCCGACCCCTAGCTGCCGCCGGGGTGGCTTTCTGCAACGCAGCGGTGTGCTCGCCCCGCCCCGCCCCACCCCACCACCGCCCCGCCACGCCCCGCCCCGCCCCGCCAGTCAGATGACCTCCCAAATGAAGAGCAAACAATAATCTTCTCCTCTCCCGCCCGCTCCGCCCGCTCCCGCGCCGACACTCATCCTGCTGCTCGCTGCTCCGCTCTCTCTCGGCCTCCCTGACCTCAGACCTCGCGGCCGATCCTCCTTTGTAAAAGATTCCCCTCCACGCGGACGAATCGCGCGGATTCTCGTTACTGTTCTGCCAAAGATGCACGCGAACTTCCTTTTTTTTTCTTTTTTTGTTCTTGTTCTCTCTGTGTTTGTTTGTGTTTTCCGCTGGTTCTCTTTGGTTTGGCTTTCGCGAATAAGAAACTGCTGATACTGACTTGAGCAGGTGAACTCACTCCTCCCCGGTAGACTCATCTCATAAACCGAGAGGTCTCTCAACGTCCCCCTCCACTTCGCCAGCCTCCCGCCAGCCTCCGCACTCGCTGAGTTGTTGCAGTGTGTGTGCGCGCGCGCATGTGTCGGTAAATGTGAGGTAAAGCAGACTGGATAGAGGAGGATAGAGGGGAGAGGGGAGAGAGAGAAGGGAGAGTTAGAGGGGGAGAGAGAGAGAGAGAGAGAGAGAGAGAGAGAGAGAGAGAGAGAGAGAGAGAGAGAGAGAGAGAGAGAGAGAGAGAGAGAGAGAGGGCATACACCTATGAGATGGCAGGCGCAAAGCCAGGAGGCGTATAAAACGCAGCAGGGGTATAAATCTCTGGGCTGCGCAGGCCTCAGCCTCCCGCCCTGCAGCCCCCTGCTGCTGCCGGCCCGGCCTCCAGCCCCGGTCCCCCGGCCCCGGCCCCGGCGGCCCCCTTCAGGTTCGGAAAGGGTTTTGGCTAGCTTGTGCTGGGCGGGGCGGGGTGGGAGCTAGCTCCGGCCTACAGCTCTGGCCGGCACAGCCGCTCCCCGTCGCCCGCTGTTCTCGAATTCGAACAGGGATGGCGACGACGACGACTGCTGTCCTCAGAAAATGAGGGAGAGATGCTTTGGCAATGTTTTCCGCCCAGCGATCCGACGGAATGATGAAATAATAATAATAATAATGGAGGCTCTGGCGAGGCCCCGGCCCCAGCCACGGCCCCGGCCTCGGCCCCGGCCCCGGCCTCGGCCTCGGCCCCGGCGCGCCCCGAGCGCGTTTGCTCTCAGGTTATTATTGCGCTCGCGGCCGGCGCTACGGACTGACTGCTCATTAAGTAGTGTCCTGACCTGACCCTACGGCCAAGGGCGCTCGCAACGGAGGTCAGCAGGACCTAGTCTCCGGTCGGAGCGGGGACGGGCGCAGAACGGCGCAGCAGCGGTCTGCAAGGTGATTCCGAACACCATTTTGTAGAGTCCTCCCTCCTGCTCGTTATGGCCGTGCCCAATGAGTGCGACAAGGAAAGAGCGACGACAACAGTGTTCAGGAATCACCGTTACTGGAGGTCGCGGGTCGCGCAAGATTGTTGCGAACTGCACTATGTTTGTTCCAGGGACTCTAAGGTGTGCTAAGTGGCACTCGTGAAAGATTCTGATTTTTATTTTGCTCCCTCGGCACCCTGCTAGCGTCTGCATCGACTTGTTCCCCCTGACCTGACAGTGTACGCGAGCTGGCGTGGCGCGGAGTGGCGAGGGGCTGGAGGTGGTGGATCGCATGACGACCGTCATCCTACTGGAGGAACGCTCTACCCCGCCCCGCCCCGCCGATAAGGAAACACGGGCCAGGCGACGCTTTCGACCCCCAAACCGTGGCGCGGTGCCTCTCAATCAGGGAATGGAAGAGTGGGGCGGGGTAAGGAGTGAGACAGGGTGGGGCGGGGTAAGGGATGAGACAGGGTTGGGGCGGGGTGGGGCAGGTTGAGGCGGGGTAGGGAGCGGCGGGGCACGGCGGCCGACCCGCCTGTTTTCCCTGTCCGCCCGCCAACAGATCCTCACTCTAACAAGCTTGCAAAGGCCGGGGGGAAAAGGTGCTGAGATAAAAGGAGGAAAAACTTTTCAAGTGTAGGTTTCTATCTTGCCGACTTTTTGTTGTTTTATATCCTTTTCCGCGTGCGAGTTGGCGTTGGCGTGCTGTGCTTTGCAATGATCTACCTGCATCCCAGAGATGTCACATGGGATTGTGGGCAAAAGTCCGCTTCCCGATGAAATCCTAAGGTTTGTGATGGAACAAACACAGCCTCCCGTTATGCAAATGTCCCGCCCCGCCCCCCCTACCCGCCTCTGCCCCGCCCCTGCCCCGCCCCGTTTGATGAGTTTGGTTTAGTGTGTGTGCGCGCGCGCCCCCAGCGCCTTCCCTCCCTTCCGGGCGGGACGGCCCACGTGAAGTAATGGAACGGAAGGCTCTCGCTAATGCTTAAGACGCCTCCGCCGCTGCCAGCCTCGCCCCGCCACGCCCCGCCACGCCCCGCCACGTTCCGCAACGCGACGTAATACGGATTTCTTAGCTGTGAGGCGGAACGTAGTACACAATCAACTCCGACCGTAGCAGGTATATACTCCACTTCAAGGCTATAGGCCTATATTACCCCAGTGTCCTATGGATTTTGTGTGGGGAAAAATATAGGTTTCCACAAAGCGTCAGTCTTATTAGTCGAGCCTCGCCAGAGCGTAAAACTGCAGCAGGTGGCACTCGCTGAACACGTAAATAATGAACGGCACAAAGACATGACGAAGTGCCCTAGTTTGTCCGAGGGGGAAATACACTGGTAAAACAAATGTTTAGTTTCTATACATCATGGTGTATAGTTGGCAATTCTATACATGACATGATGTATAGCAGGAACTAAACATGAAAAGATGTTTAACACCTATACACTTCGCAATTGTTTAGAGGTTAAACATTTTGTGATGTATAGAAGTATACACTTGGGCGTGGCTTCACATGGAGAAGCATAGGGACACCACGCTGCGCCAAGTGTATAGTCAACTGAACACTTGCAAAGTGTTTAGAAAATAAACATCTGCTGATGTATAGTTTGAACTAAACATGATAAAGTGTTTAAGTATTAAACATTAGCAGTTAAACATCATTTGATGTTTAGAACTATACATTTGTTTTACCAGTGTAACCTCGGATTCTGGTGTACACCACTAATTCAACAAATTTAGTCCAATTCAAACAAATTCAAGCCAATTCAGCCTAATACAAATATATACACTGGTAAAACAAATGTATAGTTCTAAACATCAAATGATGTTTAACTGCTAATGTTTAATACCTAAACACTATATCACGTTTAGTTCAAACTATACATCAGCAGATGTTTATTTTCTAAACACTTTGCAAGTGTTCAGTTGGCTATACACTTGGCGCAGCGTGGTGTCCCCATGCTTTTCCATGTGAAGCCTCGCCCAAGTGTTTACTTCTATACATCACAAAATCTTTAACCTCTAAACATTTGCGAAGTGTATAGGTGTTAAACATCTTTTCATGTTTAGTTCCTGCTATACATCATGTCGTATAGAATTGCCAACTATACACCATGATGTATAGAAACTAAACATTTGTTTTTCCAGTGTGGTGACGCTATGGCACCCAACATAGGGCACCGCCATATAGGTGCGGCAAGGACGGAGATACTAGAGAGCGCTCTTCGGAATCAGACGTCGGGGCGGTGCCCGCAGCCGAGCCCCAGCCCGGCCTCCGGCCCAATGCGCTCTCGCTCTGAAGAGCGCTCTCCTCGCTCTGTCTCGCTCGCACCTATACGGCGCAACCCAATGAGTGCGACAGAGACAGGGCGAGGAGAGCGCCCGTCTGATTCAGTCTGATGATCCCGGCTCCGGCGGTACAGCGCAGAGCGCAGCCGCACCGCGGATCTGTTACAGCGGCACGGGGTGCGGCCCCGCCCGGCCCGGCCGGCGGCCTGACCTGACCAAGGGCCTGACATGGCATGGCGCGTTCGCTCGTGTCGGTTTTCCAGCGGCCCTCTATAAAGCTGTCGGGGCCGAGAGGGAGAGCGAGAGCGACCCAGCAACTGGCCGCGGGGCTCTCCGCCCGCCCCGCCCCGCCCCGCCCCGCCCCGCCCCGCCCAGCACTACCCTTGGCCCCTGGCCGCCTGTCGGCCGCCTCCGAACGATCTCTTCGGGATATGTGCTGTCTAACCGACAAGCGACTCCCCCGCCCCTCCCCCGCCTTCACCCCTCCCGGGCCGGGCGCGAGGGGTGTGGTCGGGCTGGTCCCCGAGGCGTGTGTGTAGCTACGGACTACCCAACCCTCCCTCCCTCCCCTTCTACCCCCCCCCCCCCCGCCTCCACTATACCCTTCCCTCTCCCCCGACCCTACGATAGATAAGCATCTTGCCCATATATCAAGGGACTCTGGGGGCCAGTCATTCAGGTTAAACATATATCGATCCATTTGTCATCGAAAGAAAATAGCGGGTCAGGGCGAGGGCCGAGAGAAGGGCCAGAGAGAGGGAGAGGGACAGAGATAGAGAGAAAGAGAGAGGAGGGAGAGGGAGCGGGCCTGTAGAGGGCGATACAGCAGGAGCAGTTCCTCTAGGTCTACGGAAGGCCGCGCACTCACCCTAGTTAGGGTCGTAGTAGTAACTTGCAGGTCATGCAGGCGACGTATTTCTAATAATTCCAATTTAGTTTTACCATATTTTGTCATCGTGTTTAGAATTACGCGATACAGAGAAGATATGTTGGCGCAAAGGAAAGTTCCACGGAGGACTCCGACTCCGTGGAACAATACACGGGGAGAAGTTGGGGAAGAAATGGTTGAAGGCTTCTGAAATACGCCCAACGGGTTACAGAGATTGGGGAGCAGAGATATAAGTGACTGTATGAGGCCCTCCTCTGCGCGGCGAGGCAGGCGGAGGGTAGGGGCCGGCGGGGCGGGCGGGGCGGGGCGTCGCGAGGAGGGGATGCGTGTTCTCGTGTAATGATTTAGACGTCCTGATATTTTATGCGTCGGCCGACGGCGCAATGCCATGAACTTTTGACTCCCTTTTCCTTTTTTTTTTGTGTGTGTGTTTTATTAGAGACTCCGATTGTGTGGGCTACGCTCGCCCCATACCCCTGCTTCCCCCACCCCCCACCCCCGCACCCTCTCCCAAACCACCCCCACCGCCCCTCCCAGCAGCGGGGGACAGAGCTGGCGCGGGGGAGGAGGGCGAGAGTGCGCGGGGGCGAGCGGGGCTGACTTTTCTAGGGGTGGAGTGACATACTGGCTCTCTGTCCCTCATAAAAGTCGGCCTCTTCTTACTCGCTTACGGAGCGGGCCGACCCGGCCGCAGCAGCGTCACATCGGGTTGAATTAAGCAGTCCCCCTTTCTTCTCCCGCCCTGAACCCCAGCAACCCCATACTGTCTGCGACGCTCTCCTCTCCTCTCCGCGGCAGAGAGGCCGAGAGAGGCTCAAAGAGGCTGCGAGGAGTGGAGGCGAGGCAACGCGAGGCAACGCGACGCAACGGGGAGGACCGCAACCCGCAGCGGAAACTAGTTCGATAGGAGAGCCGGGCTGCGCGGGGCGCGGGGCGTTTGAAAGCGGCGCGGTGGAGGAGGCAAGCAGGAGGCAGGATAGGCCGGGCCGGCGCGGGAGGCAGAGGCAGAGGCAAAGGGCCCACGGAGCCTGTTCGCTCGACCACTATATATATTCCGCAGGAAATCTGTCGAATCCACCCCGCACGCTGTGTATGCGTCGACCATAACACGGCTATTTCACCCCCACCCCTGTGCCCTTACCGCGCCCCCGCCCTCCCGCACACTCACACGCGCACTAAGAGCCTGCACTTCTGCCCTCCACCCCGAGCAGCAACTCCCCCCACCATGCTTAAATAAACGGCGCCAGAAACGTTAAAAAAAAGAAGAAATACAACAAAAAAAAACAACAAGGCGCATGATGGATGTGGCTTTGGCTTGACATGGGGTCTGCATGGCGCGGGGCGGCTCGGCGCCCTCTTCTCAAACCAATCAGTAAGAGCCTTTCACCCCTGCGCGAGCGGCCCCGCCCCGCCCCGCCCGGGACCCGGGGAGCGCGCTCACCATGGGCCAGAACCAGACGGAAGGAGGGAAAAAAAAAAAGAAAAAAGATTGGCCTCTTAAAAGCAGTCAGGTGAATTTAATTTTCCAAACGATTCCTTCTTCTTTGGCGTGCAGCGCGCGCGGGCCGGGAGATATACAGAACGGCGCGTAACATGACGTCGACGCGCGCGGTGAGGGCAGGCGGGGGCGTGGCTCTGAAGCCGAAATTGTGAGAGAGAGAGAGAGAGAGAGAGAGAGAGAGAGAGAGAGAGAGAGAGAGAGAGAGAGAGAGAGAGAGAGAGAGAGAGAGAGAGAGTCGCGGAGGAGAGAGAAAGAAATAGAGGATGCGAGGGTTAAAAATGTCACGAGGCCCCAGCCGAAGGGGAAGAGCGTGGCGTCTGTGGGATGGGGTAGACAAACTCGACCGCACGGCGACGGACGGGTACCCCTTTGTGCGAGCCTGTGAAAAGAGAGTGGACGTAGGGCGAGCAAGAGAGACAGAGAAAGAGAGAGAGAGAGAGACTATTTCACCTAATTCAAACTTTCAGACTTTCATCTCTGGCGAGCGCGAGGGCGGGGCGCAGGGGCGGCCGAGTCGTCCCCAAGCCCAGAGCTGGCCTGCTGGGCCGGGCTGGGCGGCGCACAGAGTGTGTTTGGCAAGCAGGAGAAATTCCGCCGGAGCATTCAACTCTGCGCAGGCCGGCCGGAGCGAGAGTGTTGATGTATGAGATGAAAATGCCGCTCCGAGGCAGCCCTGCCCCTGCCCCTGCCCCGCCCCGCCCCGCCCCGCCCCGCCCCGCCCCGCCCCGCCCCGCCCCGCCCCGCCCCGCCCCGCCCCGCCCCGCCCCGCCCCGCCCCGCCCCGCCCCGCCCCGCCCCGCCCCGCCCCGCCCCGCCCCGCCCCGCCACGCCCCGCCCCGCCCCGCCCCGCCCCGCCCCGCCCCGCCAGCCCCGCCCTAGTCGGACTCGGCTCGGCCCCGGCCAACTCAAGTGATTGCAAAAACAGGCCGAGTCTGCTGTCACAGGCCACTTTGGCAGTCGGGTCGGGAGGGGACGGGACGGGACGGGACGGGGCGGGACGACGCCCCCGGGCCCCGCCCCACGCCGCGCCACGCCACGCCCCAGCGGACCCCCCCGGCCCACCGCGTCCTGATACAAAGTTTTTATCAGGAGCTCTCCTAAGCCACCTGCGCAGAAAACTCGACGCAAATCATCTGGGGCGGTTAATTTTTAGCAGCGCACGCCGCTCCTCCCTTTTGTCGGCTCCTCTGTGTTCTCTCTCTCTCTCTCTCTCTCTCTCTCTCTCTCTCTCTCTCTCTCTCTCTCTCTCTCTCTCTCTCTCTCTCTCTCTCTCACTCTCTCTCTGTCGCTTCGCCTTCACACTCGTGTGGCTTGTCCTAATTTTTATCTGGTTTTCTAGCCGTTTTCCGCCCATCACCGTCGTCCAGTGTTGCCAGAAAAGTAGGCAAAACCCGCCCAACACACAGCTGTGTGGAGCGAGGGTGGTGTTCGCATTCGCGCCTGCCTGCTAGGCAATATCTACACACGTGTGCAGGGGAATGGTCAAGTCGGCAGGCAATAATCCCGCCCGCTCCACACCGCTGTGTGTCCGGCGGGTTTTGCCTACTTTTCTGGCAACACTGCCGTCATCGTCTCCCGCTGTCTTCAGCCTCTCTCGCTTTTCCTAGCTGTGTATCTCGTGTTTCGTTTCGTCCTTTACCATCTACTCGCAGCCTCTCCCCTCTTAGTCCCTCAGCTAAATCTCAGGCTGGACTCAATAAGAATCCGGAAGGTCCGTTTTTTTTCGTATTATTACTTTTTTTTATGACCCGATAGACCTGATAACTTCCCTTCCATCTAATAAAAACAGAGGAGTAAGAAAACATTTTCGCTCGCCGTCCGTTATCTGCAGAGGAATTGGCCAACAGCATGTAAAATAAACCCTCATTATACGAGCTCTCAACCCCACCAAGTTACGGGAGACAAATGAAAAATAATAAAAGGGCTAATACCTATGAAAACAGTTCATGGGATGCTCTATATGTTTCATTTTAAGAATTAGAGACGTTCGATGGGGTCAGCCAATCCCCTATCCTAGTCAACACATGATCTTTGCTGATACCAGATTTCTGCTGTGGATTTCGTTAGATTTCAACGGATTACGTAAGATTTCACAAACTTTACGAGATTTCACAAAATTCCTAAATATTTTTCAAGGTTCCAGGGTATTCCTAAATATTTCACAAGATTTCTCTGAGGTTTCTGAGAGATTTCTATGATATTTCATAAAATTTCTTTGATAGATTTCCATTGATTTCGTCGAGATTAACCCGAGTTCGGGCACAGCATGAGAGTAGGGCTAATGGAGTCGGCACGGACCGTCCCTAGACCTTCCCCGCACTCAATATAGTGACGGATTTCTTCTAAACCGGTAAACACCTGGCGCTCACACGACGGCTACCACTTAAGTAGGGTCTAATCTACTGAATAGAAGCTCGGTGGACTTATCCGTTTCCTTACCGGACAGCAATTTCGAAAATTAGTGGTCCTGAAGGCTTTCGCCAACGATCGGGCTGGCTTGGCACAGCCCTCCATAACCACTCAGAAACAACCTTTTGACAACTATTTCTTAATTTTGACTTTTATTGCTGTTTAGGTATAGAAATCAAGTAAAAATGCCTTCCAATAATAAAATATGATTTTAGAAACCATATTGAAGTTACGAATACAATAGAGGCCATAACCCCAGCGTCGGTCGGCTGCTAGCACAACAACAAGCACTCGAATTCCGTAAACGCCGTAAGTTTGTATTCGTAACTGCAATATGGTTTCTAAAATCATATTTTATTATTGGAAGGCATTTTTACTTGATTTCTATGCCTAAACAGCAATAAAAGTCAAAATTAAAAAGTAATTGTCGAAAGGTTGTTTCTGAGTGGTTATGGAGGGCGGTGCCAAGCCAGCCCGATCGTCGGCGAAAGCCTTCAGGTCCACTAATTTTCGAAATTCCTGTCCGGTACGAAAACGGATAAGTCCACCGAGCTTCTATTCAGTAGATTAGACCCTACTTAAGTGGTAGCCGTCGTGTGAGCGCCAGGTGTTTACTGGTTTAGAAGAAATCCGTCACTATATTGAGTGCGGGGAAGGTCCAGGGACGGTCCGTGCCGACTCCATTAGCCCTCCTTCATGATGGCACCTTTACGGGCGAAAAGGGTAGGCAAACCCGCAACACTGTAACGCATTTAAAGAAACACCCGGTACACGTCGCACTCTGGCAGTGCGAGATCTCCCCTCCCCCTCCCCGCCACCTCCCCGAAGGGCAAGCCGGGCCGCGCAACACGCGCCGCCGGCGCCAACCGGTGACGACGTTGACCTCCCGCGCGAGCTGCTGCTGCGGTGGACCCCGCAGGGC
Organism: Frankliniella fusca; assembly: GCA_029379305.1. Classification (NCBI taxonomy): domain Eukaryota; kingdom Metazoa; phylum Arthropoda; class Insecta; order Thysanoptera; family Thripidae; genus Frankliniella; species Frankliniella fusca. Next base: position 987,098 of record JAHWGI010001436.1, read on the forward strand.
CCAAGCACGCCGACGAGGCGAGGCGTGGCGGGGCGTGGCGGGGCGGGGCGGGGCGTGGCGGGGCGGGGTGGCAGAGAGGGGGAACAGTTGCACTGGACGTATTTATGCCCGGCGAGGTCTTGTTCGCCGCCACCTGCGCCTCTGAAACCTATTCTGGTTTCTAGCCTCCTACGCGCCCCCGCCCCGCCCCGCCCCGCCCCGGCGTGGCCAGGAAGGGGAGTGGCCGCCCGGCCCGGCCCAGCCCGCCCGCTCCTCTCTCCATCCCCAACCTCAATATCAATATCTCTTGGCGAGGTGACACGCCTGGACACGGACGGCGGCCGGGGGAAGGGGGGGGGAGGGGGCGGGGGCGGTCGCGGTCGCCAGCCGAAAGCGTGACAGGCGCAGGCGCCACCAAGTCCTCAGCCACGAGGAAAAACTAACTGCAACGCGATTTACAGGGTTTACAAGAGCCTACAAAAATTTAATTGTGAGATTTCGGGGACTGTGGTATTATTGTAGAGTATTTTAAAAAACATGATTACATTTCGTGATACGCTCACAGTTGTTGTTGCTGTTTCGTATTGCTCGAATTACTGATGGACTTCAGGCGCTGCACACTAATCCACTTCGCATGTGATCTTCACTCAAGACTCCTCGAGACGAGACGTGCAATGATATCGCACACCTTATTTTCTTCTACACCAAAGGCTCGCTGCGTGGGCGGCGCCATCTGAATGCACAGCAAGAGTCCTCGGGGGATATTAAAGTGGTTCCCGCCCGGAGCGACCCGGACCCGGGCCTGGACCCGGACCCAGTCCCGGACCGGTGCGGCTGTTTGCACGGGCTCCGTGCTGAGTAATTCATAATCCCTTCACGTGTGTGTGTGTGTGCGCGCGCGCACCACTGTGTGTTGTGCATAAAACAAGCAAAGGACTCGTCGAGAATTGTGCAGACAACAGGCGTCGATTCGTGCCTACCTTACGACCACCACATTTAATATATTTCTAGCGACGCGCCTTTGTACCGAGAAGCCCGCGCTTATCGTTGGCGGTAAAGACGAATTGCACGATAAGTCATAAAAAATAATTTCATACCGGCGGCATAGCAGTGTTAAAAAATTTGGGTACTATTACAACTTTAGGTGTGACAACTTTTTAAACTTACATATCCCGTAATCTTTGCTGATATGGCGGCGCAGCCCTCGAGGGCTAGCATAGGCTTTTCTAACAGAGAGTGTGAGTGTGTGAGTGAGTGAGAGTGAGTATGTGGCGTGACCATCGTCGCCAGATTGCGCGCGGCAGCCGGCTTGCATGCTCACGCCCCACCCCGCCCCCGCCGCCCTCCTCCTGGCCGCATGTGTTAGAGAAGCGTGTAAGAGCGCACGACGCACTGGCGTAAATGTCCCGGCCCGCCGCGCCCACCCCCCCGCCCCCCGCCCCACCCCGCCCGTGACTGACAGCAGTCGGTATTGAGTAACCGAGCGCATATGCTGCAGCGGGCGCAGGGAGCAGTGCCATGCCCCCCCCCCTTTCCCCCCGCCCCGCCCCGGGGTGTCACCACCAGCCTCCACTATACGACCGACCCCCCCCTCGCCCCCTCCCTTTCCCCCGCCAACCTTCACCCACCGCCCATTGCTCTGCGAACTGTCCTGGGCTGTGGCTGTGACACTACAGCAGCTCCCCAACTTTCGAAAAATAATTAACCCTCGTGATATTGCAAAGTAAACCATCATGGTCAGCAGAGTTCTATCGATGGACAAAAATGATTGTAGAGACCAATCAGAACCACGTGCACCATGTCCATGTCCATCAGCCATTATTTGTGTCTGGAAAAGGTGGAGCGAGGAGTCGGGTGCAAGAGCGCCAAAAAAAAATCTTTATATTTAAATGTATTACTGTTTCAACGACCGGATACAACATCAGGATGGTCGTTGCATCCGGTCGTTGGTCCATACACATTCTTGTCGTCCAAACGATTCCAACGACAAAGTGCAGCTGATGCAAGGAACTTTTACTTGTGTGCAAGTGGAGTTTTAGAGTGTATGGCACATAGCGCTTCGTGGGGGATGGCACAGTCTTTGTGCGGTACACGGGAAAAAAAGAATTAGTCCTCAGAACAATTTAGCTGCTTTGGGGATAGATAATCCCGAGTTCACTGTGGCTGCCACAGTCAAGAATTAGTTGCCACAGCGAAGCTGTCGCTGCAGGAGCCAACCCGGTCAGTTCTGACAGCGAAACACCCCATTAGTTGTCGCAGAACAAACCAGTTGGCCCCTGCCGCGACAACATCGCTGTGGCAACTAATTCTTGACTGTGGCAGCCAACTATATCTTAGCTGCCTCAGCGAATTTATTGTCTACCCCAAAATTAGCTAATTTATTAGCCCTGACAACTATTTTCTTTCGTGAAGCGCGCGCGCGCCCGTTTGTGTGTGTGTGTGTGTGTGTGTGTGTGTGTGTGTGGGTGTGTGTGTGAAGTGCAGCCTCCAGCCGGTGCGCACAGCAAGTGGCGTCGTCCCGAGGTGAGGGTGCTATATGTGGGAGTGCGGGTGCAACTGGGAATGGCTGTGGGGCGGGGCAGTGCCGGTGGAGGGGGGGGGGAGGGGACAGGCGGGTGCGGTCCACTGAGTGCACCCCCCATCCCCCACCCCTCCGCCCCCTGCCAAACCATTCCCAGGGGGGACGCTGTTTCTGACCCCTTGCTCCCCGTCTAGACGCCCGGCCGGGCTGCGTCCTCCCCCTACATCCGCACCAAAGACAGATTCCTGCCCCCCCCCCGCCCCTCTCTACCCCGGGCCCGGGCGAGCACTGCGCGGCGGCCAGGCTGGCGAAAAACCCCGCCCCACTCCTACACAAACATTTGTGAATGCGCGCGCGCGTGTGTGTGTGTGTGTGTGTGTGTGTCCGCATGTCGCCAACATTAAGGCCCCCTCCCCCGCGCCCTATCCCGGCTAACAGCATGCATATCAAGCGGAGTGCCTCGAGTGGCTCGATAATCCATCCCATCACCCCGCCGCCGGAAAGTGAGGCACGCCAGGCAATCATTACGGGGGGGGGTGGGGGTAAGGTGGGGCGGGGCGGGGCGGGGGTGGGGGGAGGGGGGAGGGTTCTCGCGGTTTGTTGAGGCGCGTGTGCTGCTCACCTTACACCACTGTACACGGTGGGGAGCAGCGACGCGCACCGGGGAGGAACAGGAGCACGGCGATGGCGGTGGAGTGGGGTTCACTGCCCCCGCCGCCCCCAGGCCGCCCCCGGGCCGTCCCCCGGGCCGTCCCCGGGCCGCCCCGGTAGGCTCCCCGCCTCGCCCGGCCTGGCCCTGCTGTCATGTCCTGTCCGGCGGCAGCGCGGCTCGCGGGGTCGGGTCGGAGTCGGGGGCCGGGGGCTGCCGTCTGTTTCCGAAGATCGCTCTCTCGCGCCCCCCGTCCTTGTCGCACTCATGGGGACCCACCATCCCCAACATACGGCCGTATCATAGGTGCGACAAGGACGGAGGTACGACAGCGATCTCCGGTAGCAGACGGCTGATGGCGCCACTGAGCGCCCCGCTGCGCGCCCCGCCCGCGTCTTTGAACCCCTCTGAATGACAAAGTGGCTGCTCCCCAAGTGTCCGCCGTGTCCGCCCCGCCCCTCCGAACCCCTCTCTGTCGCACCCTCACCCCGCCGGGTGTTCCTTCTACCCACTTCTGGTGCGGGTTGGACGGATCGACCAAAGCAGAGCGAATCATGGGGCGGGGTATTGGAGCTGGCGCGGGTGTGCCCCGTGGGGCCCGTAGGGGTGGCCAGTGTTGCCAGAAAGCTAGGCAAAATTCGGCTAAATACACCCGTGTGTAACGGGCTTGTATCTCCGCCTGCCCACTAGGCAACAACTGCACACGCGTACATGCGGTTTGCCTAGTAGGCAGGCGGAGATGCCGCCCGCAGCACACGGGTGTATTTAGCCGAATTTTGCCTACCTTTTCTGGCAACACTGGGGGTGGCCCACCCCGCCACACACGCCACGGGCCACGGGCGCGTAAGTGACACGCCTTTTAGTGGAAGGCTTTCACACACTTAACAGGATCGCTGGCTGCAAGTGGTCGGTCACCCACCCGCCCCGCTCTGCGCGCGCCATAGCGCTCAGGTCGGGGGGTAAGGGGGGAAGGAAAAGGGGGGGGGAGGGCGAGATGTGTGCGGGACGGGGAGACCGGCTACACTCTCTGACCGCTATAGACATTTTTGGAATATATTTTTGACGTATGACAAAAGACGTTTTTAAAGTGAAAAATGTCTACAGCGGTCTGAGAGTGCAGGGGCGACAGAGGTGGCGCACTTGCACCGGGTATATGGTATACTAAGATACCTCCCCTTCAAATAACAAACGCCACTCGGCGTTCCCATTGTCCCAGGGAGGGGGTTTTCACAAATGATAGAGATAGAGAGCTTCAGAGTCTCCGCGATTAATACGTAAACTGTTCCAGGGTGACTTAAAGTCTTTGATAATATTTGAAGCTTAAAATGCTCCTGTTTTGCTCTGACGCGCTGGTAGCTGGAGACCTCCTGCGCGCATGGACCCGGGACGCGAGGGCGCGGGCGCGCGAGCCGCGGCGCTGCCTCCACCCCGCCCCGCCGCGCCGAGCCTCTCTCTGTGTTCCGTAGTTCCGCGCCGGCAGCAGCGGGAAGCGTTTACCACTGAGCATTCTTGCGCAACCGCCCGAGGCGTTGTTAGCAGCTTGGCAAAGTTTTGCACGTTGCCCTTAATGGATTTCAACCTCACAGAAACACAGTAATTTTTGCCTGTTCCACCTCCACGCTCGCCTCTCTCCTGCGTCTATCCGCGCCGCGCCCTCTCCAGTGGAGGCCCCTTGAAGCGACACAGGCGGCGCGGGAATGTGCCGCACATTCCACTCGTTTCCGGTTTGTTCCCGCGGCTTCTTTCGCATTCCCTTTGCCGGGATCGACGCGCGACGCGGTCGAGGGCGGGTGGCACGGGGCGGGGCGGGTGGGGGGGTCACACAGTGGCGGACCCCTAGCCCTGTGAGTGTAGGCAAGCTGTAGGCCAGGGCAGGGGCAGAAGGCGGACCGGCCTGGCCTGGGCGCAAGGCGAGGCGGCCTCGACTTGTTATCGGAGACTGGAAGAAAACTGATTCTGCGCACCAACCACCTCAGAGTGTAAACCCACCACAGTCATCTCACAATCAGTCGAGAGTGGGGTCACTTCGAAAAATCATTGTACGAACCCCACACACACACACACACAAATCATTTTAAAAGATTTTTTAAAAAATCAAAAAATTGAAATGAAATTAAGAAAAAAGATTTTAAAAAATCCAAACAAATCGAGAAAAATAAACAACAGACAGAAATGAAATTGGAAAAATTCAGAAATAGGGGTGAACGATTAAAACTTCTCAAAAAGTGACAGAAATTTCCTTAAAAACCTCAAAAGAAAAATGAAAAGGGAAAAAAAATCAAAAGTTTAAAAAAAAAGTTTTACTTACTTTGTGTGAGTGATCTCCCCCTCGCAATCAGTCTCGCACTCCAACACAATGTCATTCAATAATTGTTTTCCAACTGAAATCTCGGTGAGCTTGCTGGATTTATTTCGGATGGAACAAAGTAAATGTTTTCCCCGCACGATCCGGCCCATCTGCGAGCTCCACCTACCCGCCCCGCCCGCCGCCCGGCCCGGCCCTGAGTGCAGCAGTCAGGCTGGGATATGAATATGCTGCAGGCGAGGGAAAGTGCTGCACTCTGAGCCGGGCGCGGCGTGGCGGGGCGTGGTGGGGCATGGCGGGGCGTGGTGGGGCGGGGCTGGGGAGATGCAGGTGGATGCCTACCCTGTGGCGCTAAGACTTTTTTCGTGAGGTGTAGCAAGCCATCGGTCCGACCACCATTCTATTTTCTGAACCTCCCTTCTATTTGTAACCCTCCGATTTTTCTTCTGCATTCTAAATATTTATTAGTCGCATTTTTAAGGCACAAACGTGAACTAGCACTTATTTCCAGGGCATTTTACCCTGATTTCCCTTCACTTTTAGGTATTATTGTGCCTTGATTGGATGAGGGAACTGCAAACAAAGCAAGCAGAACTTTTTTCATCATCATAGCAAAAGACTGACTTATTTTCAAAAAACATTCGGATTTTAAAATGTAATTATTATTATTTGGGAGGGGAAATAACGTTATTTCCTATGCCAGGAAATGAAAATCATTTTAGGGCACAAAGGACTAATTTCACCATTTTGAGTCACAATGCAACGAAATTAAAGTAGATTCTTAGCTCTGTTATGACCCATCGCTTGTCAAGATACCTCACACTCTTGAGCGGTCCGACACACCTACGCACTACGTTTTCTCTTTCGCACTCTCCCGACTGGTCCCCACAACTGATGGGATGGACGGAGGGGAGGCGGGCGGCTGCAGGTGCCGGAGGCCGGAGGCTGGCTCTGGCTGGCTGTGGCTGGCTCTTCCATATGTGGCCAGTGGCCAGAGTAGCATCCTAAGAGACGTCAATAAGGATTTATTCTGGCACGAAATATGATCTTCGGGAAAATGCTCTAGCGAAGGGTTCTCCGACAAAAAGAAATTTTGACACCTGCCTCTATTGAATTTTTCTTCAAAATTTCACCTGAATAGCCTGCGGTCGCCTCGCCACCACCACCCGCCAGAAAGTTTTCCCGCCGCGCCGCGCGGCAGGTTTGAATGGACGCGGCGGGCAGCCGGATCGAGCCGGATAGCCTGAAATTCAGGCGAAGGGCGGGCACTCGTTCGGGATGGGGGATAAGCTGTTCAGAGCGTGACTTAGGCCTCGTTCGAAGCGTAATCTGTTGCCCTGTCATCGAATAGAGATGTGCACTATCGCGCTCGGGACCCAGAGAGGGGCCGGGGAGGGGCCGGGGAGGGGCGAGGGCACACGCCAGCTGGGCTGACCCCGCTTTTGCAAGTGCGGGTGCACCGCGAGTGTGAGTGAGTGGGATCAGTGCCGCTCGTGCCGCCGAGCTGAGCCGAGCCGCGGACCGCGGCGAGCCGGGCCGCGCCGCGCCGTGTGAGGAGCGCGGAGGCAGAGCCCCCCCCCCCCTCTGGTTCCGCATCCCGCACCGCATCGCGCATCCACCACGCTGCGACCCGCCCCGCTACGCCCCGCCCCGCTGCTCTCCAGACACCGCCCACCTCAGGTACAGTAGAACGGAGTGGACCGCGGCTAGCTTGACTATACCCCTTACGTAAAGCCACGTCGCTGGCGGACGCGGACGCAGCGGCCTAGAGGCACCTCGTGCGCCGTCCAAACTGCCCAGAGTCTAACGTCGTTCTGCAGGCGACGGCGTTCCCAGATATGGTTCTTCACTCACTCACTGAGAAAGCATCTTGAGCAAGGTAGCTGGCGCGATACATCGACTTTAGGAAAAGGGCAGGAATTAGCTCTTTCACTGATAAACCGATGGCCTCGTACTACCGAACGCCATGACGAGAGTTGGCATTCTCTCTGGATAAGGCCAAACTTTGGCATAAAAAGTGTCCAGAAAACTGGCATTCCTCGGAGAATGACAAAATTTGGCAATAAAATTGGCCGTAAATTGGCATTCGAAAAAGAAAGCCAATACTGTGGCTTTAGAAATGTCCACTGCGTTTACAGTGTTCTTAATACTTACTTGATTGGTCAACATAACACAAATATGACCCCCCCCCCCCCCCCCCGGCTCCCCTCCCCTCTGCAGATCGTCTCCCCCACCGGCTCAGATGGCAGCCGAGGTGCACCCAAAAAGTCCCACCCCGGGAGGCCTCCATGACGGTCCCCTGGAGGCGGCGCCCCCAGCGGCGACCACGACGCCGGCGCCCCTGGCCGTGCCCACCGTGGGCTGGAGGTCCGTGCTGTGCCAGTGCCGGGCGGCGGCCGCGCTCATGTTCCAGACGCTGGTGCAGGGCATGGCGCAGGGCTGGTCCTCGTCCGGGGTGGACAAGCTGACGCACGGCGAGGGGCCCTTCCCCCTCGCCCCCAAGAGCCCCGAGGTGTCCCTCATCGTGTCCCTGTTCGAGCTCGGCCTCCTCATCGGCTCCGTTGTGAGTACTCGCATACGTGCAACAAAATTTACCCCTGCCGAAACCGACGTTGTCTTGACAAAAATCTGTGGTGTGTTGTTGCGCTAAGGTGAGCCTGCCCGTGTTCACGCACCTGGGCCGGCGCCACACGCTGCGCCTCGGCGCGCTCTTCTTCCTCGCCAACCTGCTGCTCACTTACTTCGCCACGTCCGCCGGGTACCTGTACGCGGCGCGCCTGCTCTCGGGCGCCGGCATGGGCGTCAACTTCACCTACTCGTCCATCTACCTCGGCGAGCTGGCCACCCCGCTGATGCGCAGCGTGCTCATCCTCGTCATGACGATCCTCGCGCCCTCGGGCCAGCTGCTGTCCTTCCTGCTCGCGCCGCACCTCGACTACTGGCAGCTCGTACGTCCCGCTCGGTCTGATTCTTCTCCCCGCCGCCCTGTTCCCTCTCAACTCACAAGTGCCTGCTCGTGTTCGCTTGCAGCTGGCGACGCCCGCGGCGCTGCTGGCCGTGTGCGTGCTGCTGCACCTCCTGTGGACGCCGGAGACGCCTTACTTCCTCACGATGCACGGCCGCCACCAGGAGGCCGAAAAGGTTTGGCTCGGGCCGTATGAATGGTCTCCACTTCGCAGTCTTCTCACTGAGTTCTCCGGGAGCAGGTGCTGTTCCGCCTGCGGCGCGGGCACGACCACGGCCTCGTGTTGCTGGAGGTCGCCTCTATCCGCGGCTCGGTGGAGCGGCAGCTGAGCGAGGCCCAGTCCTGGCGGCAGACGCTGTCGCCGCCCGGCGTGCGGCGGGGGGCCCTCATCGTCATGGTGCTGAGCAGCTCGCCCGCCCTGTTCGGCGTCACCACCGTGCTCTCCTTCACCAAGCACATCTTCGACGTGGCCAAAACGCCGCACGCCTGGCTCTCGTCCGATCTGGTCATCGGGGTCAAGGTGCGAAGCGAAACGGTCGTGCGCAGCCGACGACGCAAGCTGGAGCGGGCGTATCGTTCCAGAAATGAGAGCGATACCCACTGAGCAAGGGGGATACAGCTCTGAAGTTTGGTGTACAGACTTTAGGAACTTTTTTGAATGTTTGTTTATTTTTCTGAATTTTGTCGAATTTTTTTTTGGTGCAAATTTTGCTCGAATTTTTCCCGCCACACAAAAAAATTTTGGAGTCTTTCTATATCTTTCTGAATTTTTGTCGAATTTTTCCGAATTATTTTCTGCATTTTACCTACTTTTTCTGAAATTTACTTAATTAATAGGCGTTTAAAAGTTTTAGAATTGTTTCCCCCTCGCTTCTGAGTTTTGACTCGTCTGCCGCAGATCGTGATGATCTTCGTGGCCATGTTCCTAGTGGAGCGGCTGGGTCGGCGCGTGCAGCTCAGTGTCACGGCCTTCATCAACTTCGCTGCCATGCTGGCCATGTCGGCGTACTTCCTGTGCTCGCACCTCGGCGTGAACGTGACCCCCGCCGAGTGGGTGCCTCTCGCCGCCCTCATCGTGTTCATGGCCTCCACCGGGGCCGGCGTCATACCCGTGTCTCACATCCTGCAAGGCGAGCTGCTGAGCCAGCCAGCCAAGGCGAGTGCCAAGAGCTTGCCTGCCGCGCGGGGCTGGAGTCGCTCTGTTGCCTACTTTCCTTGGCGACACTAGGGTAGAGCGAGGGAGCCATTCGGACCCTCGCGGCAGCCTTGTTAATGTAAATCCGGTCTGCGTCAGTTTTCGGACAGTCGGGGTCCGCGCTAGATAAGGTGGATCAAGCGATCCTCGCGCCGGCCGGGCCCCCGGCCCCGGCACTGCCCCGAGATAAAATCTAATACTTTGTTACTTTGTTCTCATCTGCAGATGCTGGTGGCACCCGCGGCCGCCGTGGTCCTCTCGGTCAGCTCGTTCCTCATCCAGATGTTCTTCAAGATGGTGGGCGACTCGGCCGGCTACTACATTCCGTTCGGCGTGTACGCGTGCACCAACCTCTTCATCGCGCTGTTCGCGCTGCTCGTGGTGCCCGAGACGCGCGGCCGGACGCTGGTACAGGTGCAAGACCAGCTGCGTGCGCGCTCCCTCGGCCTGTCCGCCTCGCGGCGCAACCTCCTGCACATTCACTAGCACACTTCCAGGAACTGCCTCTAACTCACAGCTGTGTTACCACATTTTAAATGTTTGTTAATGAAAAATAAGAATTCGTACCCTATGCCATGGAGTCTTTTCTTAAAACATCTCCTGGGCAATGCCCGCCCCGCCCCGCCCCGCCCGCGGCAAGTTCATGGCCCAGCGAGGCGTTCGACGGAATGGAGGTCGAAATTGGTACTTTTGTCGGCTCCTTGACAACTTTTACATCTCGTATCAAAAATTGTGAGATGTGTTGTAAAC